>JAHIAM010007773.1:0-17936 GCA_021605205.1 Aegilops longissima | reverse complement strand
AAAGTCTTGCAAAATATGTCTTGTAGATCAAATGGCCAACGCTCATGTCACCATGAACTTCAACGCTGCTCCTAGAGAAAACCAAGTCGAAAGACGATGGTCAGAACTATTCGGGCTGGGTCCGAACCCGAGGATCATCCTCATAGCAGCCAAGAAACAATATGTCCTAGAAGCACCGCTTAGGTGATGCACCCATCCCAGCAGAACCAAGACATTATGAATGCTTGGCAGTCTGCCTGCACGATGATTACTCCCTCGCTCAAAGGCGCATGCTTTACAGCTTAGAACCGGCTCCAAAAGCTGCTTTTGAGAAACACCGAGCATATGAGATGTTCGAGGAGCTGAAAATGGTTTTCCAAGCTCATGCCCTCGTCGAGAGATATGAAGTCTCCGAAGTTCTATAGTTGTAAGATGGAGGAAATAGTTCTGTCAAGGAGCACATACTCAAAATGTCCGGGTTGCACAACCCCTCGTCCCACCTGGACATTAACCTCCCTGACGAGGCGGTTATTGATGAATCCTTCATCAGCTTCCCACCAAGCTACAAGAGCTTTGTGATGAACTACAATATGCAGGGATGGTGAAAAACTATTCCGAAGATTTTCAATGTGAAGTCAGCAGAGGTTGAAATCAAGAAAGAACATCAAGTGTTGATGGTCAATAAAAACACTAAGTTCAAAAAAGGCAAGGGTAAGAAGAACTTCAAGAAGGACGGCAAGGATGTTGCCGCTACCTGCAAGCGTTGTCGGAAGAAGTCAAAGAATGGACCCAAGCCCGAGACAGAGTGCTTTATTACAAAAGGAAGGGCCACCGAAGTTGAACTGCCCCAAATACTTAGCGACAAGAAGGCCGCAACACTAAAGGTATATTTGATATACATGTAATTGATGTGTACCTTACAAGCATACTGTAGTAACTCCCGGTATTTGATACCGTGTCGTTGCTCATATTTGTAACTCACAAACAGGAGCTACGCGAATAAACGGAGATCGCGTAAGGACGAGGTGACGATGCGCCGAATGGTTCCAAGGTCATGTGATCGCCATCGCACGCCTACCTCTACATTTACCAACGGGATTAGTTTTAAACCTCAATAATTGTTATTTAGTGCCAAGTTTGAGCATGAACATTGTATCGTGATCTCGCTTAATGCGAGATGGCTACTCATTTAAACCGAGAATAATGGTTGTTCTATTTATATGAGAGATATGTTTTATGGTCATGTCCGATGGTCAATGGTTTATTCTTAATGAATTCTAACCTAATATTACACATATTCATAGTGTGAATACCAAAAGATGTAAAGTTGATAACGATAGTCCCACATACTTGTGGCATCGCCGCTTTGGTCACATTGGTGTCAAGCGCATGAAGAAGCTCCATTCTGATGGACTTTAGAGTCTCTCGATTATGAATCATTTGACACATGCTAACCATGCATCATGGGCAAAATGACCAAGACTCCGCTTTCCGGAACAATGGAGCGAAAGCAACCAACTTATTGGAAATCATACATACCGATGTGCGGGTCCAATGAGTGTCGAGGCTCATGGAGGATATCGTATGTTCTCACTCTCACCGATGACTTGAGTAGATATGGGTATGTCTACTTGATGAAACACAAGTCTCGAGACCTTTGAAAAGTTCAAGGAATTTCAGAATGAAGTAGAGAATCAACGTGACCGAAAGATAAAATTCTCTGCGATCGATCGTGGAGGAGAATATTTAAGTCACGAATTTGGTACACACTTAAGGAAATGTGGAATTCACAACTCACGCCGCCGAAACACCTCAAGGTAACGGTGTGTCCGAACATCGTAATCGCACTCTATTGATATGGTGCGATCTATGATGTCTCTTACTGATTTACCGCTATCATTTTGGGGATACGCCAGAGACAGCTACATTCACTTTAAATAGGGCACCGCCTAAACCGCTGAGACGACACCGTATGAATTATGGTTTGGGAAGAAACCTAAGCCGTCGCTTCTAAAAGTTTGGGGATGCGATGCTTATGTCAAGAAACTTCAACCGAAAAAGCTCGAACCCAAGTCGGAAAATGCGCCTTCATAGGATACCCTAAGGAAACCATTGGGTATACCTTCTACCTTAGATCCAAGGCAAGATCTTTGTTGCTAAGAACGGATCCTTTCCGAAAAAGAGTTTCCCGAAAGGAGTAAGTGGAGGAAAGTAGAACTCGATGAAGTACTACCTTCTGAACCGAAAGTAGTGCAGCTCAGAAAATGTTCCTGTGGTGCCTACACCGACCGGAGAGGAAATTAATGATGATGATCAAGGTACTTCGGATCAAGTTGCTAATGAACTTCAGAGATCCACTAGGACACGCTCGCACTGAAAGTGGTACGCAACCCTGTCCCGGAAATCATGTTGTTAGACAACGTGAACCTTCGAACTATGAAGAAGAGATGGCGGCCCAGATTCCAACAAATGGCTTGAAGCCATGCAATCCGAGATAGGATCCATGTATGAAAACAAAGTATGGACTTTGACAGACGGTTTCGATGATCGGCGAGCGATAGAAAACAAATGGATCTTTAAGAAGAAGACGGACGCGGATGGTAATGTTACCATCTATAAAGCTCGACTTGTCGCTAAGGGTTATCGGCAAGTTCAAGGGATTGACTACGATGAGACTTTCTCTCCCAGAGCTGCTTAAGTCCGTCTAATCATGTTAGCAATTGCCGATACTATGATTATGAGATATGGCAGATGGACGCCAAAACGGCATTCCTTAACGGTTATCTTAAGGAAGAGCAGATATGATGCAGCCAAGGTTTTGTCGATCCTAAGAATGCTAACAAGGTATGCAAGCTCCAATGATCCATTTATGGGCTGGTGCAAGCATCTCGAGTTAGAACATTCGCTTGATGAGATGATCAAAGCGCTTAGTTTATGCGGTACTTATGGAGAAGCCTCGCTACATAAGAAAGTGAGTGGAGCTCAGAGCATTTCTCATATTATATGTAGATGACATACTTTGATGGAAATGATATAGAACTTTTGGACAGCATTAAGGCCTACTTGAATAAGAGTTTTTCAATGAAGGACCTTGGAGAAGTTGTTATATATTAGGCATCAAAATCTATAGGATAGATCGAGACGCCTCATAGGTCTTTCACAAAGCACATACCTTTGATAAGATTTTGAAGAAGTTCAAAATGGATCAGTCCAAGAAAGGGTTCTGCCTGTTTTGCAAGGTGTGAAATTGAGCTCTGCTCAATGCCCCACCACGGCAAAGATAAAGAAGAGATGAGTGTCATCCCTATGCCTCAGCCATAGGATCTATTATGTATGCCATGCCGTGTACTGCACTGATGTAAACCTTGCCGTAAGTTTGGTAGGAAGGTACCAAAGTAATCCCGCAAGGAACACCGACAGCGTCAAGAATATCCTGAAGCACTCAAAAGGACAAAGGACATGTTTTCGCTTATGGAGGTGATGAAGAGCCTCGTCAGAAGGGTTACGCCGATTTCTAGCTTCGACACGATCTTGATGACTCAAAGTCACAAACCGGATACGTATATGTTGAATGGTGGAGCAAGAAGTTGGTGCAATGCAAGCGAGCGGCCGGCGGATCTACATGTGAAGCGGAGTACATGGCAGCCTCTGAGGCAGCAATGCATGAAGCAATTTGGGTGAAGGAGTTCATCACCCACCTAGGAGTCATACCCAATGCGCCGGAGCCGATCAAACTCTTCTCCGGATAACACCGAGCTATTGCACTTGCCAAGGAGCCTGTGTTTCACAAGAAGACCAGCACATCAAGCGCCGCTCAACTCCATTCGTGAAAATGTTCAAGATGGAGACATAGAATTTGCAAAGTGCATACGGATCTAAATGTCGCAGATCCGCTGACTAAACCTCTTCCATGAAAGCAAAACATGATCAACACCGTAACTCTATGGGTGTTCGATTCATCACAATGTAACTAGATTATTGACTTAGTGCAAGTGGAGACTGTTGAAATATGCCCTAGAGGCAATAATAAAAGTATTATTATTATATTTCCTTGTTCATGATAATTGTCTTTATTCATGCTATAATTGTATTATCCGAAATCGTAATACACGGTGAATACATAGACCACAATATGTCCCTTAGTGAGCCTCTAGTTGACTAGCTCGTTGATCAACTAGATAGTCATGGTTTCCGACTATGGACATTGGATGTCATTGATAACGGGATCACATCATTAGGAGAATGATGTGATGGACAAGACCCAATCCTAAGCATAGCACAAGATCGTAGTTCGCTTTGCTAGAGCTTTTCCAATGTCAAGTATCTCTTCCTTAGACCATGAGATCGTAACTCCCTGATACCGAGGAGTGCTTTGGTGTACCAAACGTCACAACGTAATCGGGTGACTATAAAGGTGCATTATGGTATCCCAAAAGTGTCCGCTGGGTTGACATGGATCGAGATCGATTTGTCACCCGTATGACGGAGAGGTATCACCGCCCACTCGGTAGTGCATCATCATAATGAGCTCAAAGTGACCAAGTGTTTGGTCACGGATCATGCATTACGGTATTTAGTAAAGTGATTTGCTTCAAGAACGAGATTGAACGAGGTATTGGGATACCGACGATCAATCTCGCAAGTAAAATACCGATTGACAAAGGAATAGTATACGGGTTGATTGAATCTCGACATCGTGGGTTCATCCGATGATATCATCGAGGAGCATGGGAGCCAACATGGGTATCCAGATCCCGCTGTTGGTTATTGCCCAGAGCCGCCTCGCCATGTTCAGATGTCTCCCAACCCGTAGGGTCTACACACTTAAGGTTCGGTGACGCTTAGGGTTGTATGAATATGAGTATGCAGCAAACCGAATGTTGTTCGAGTCCCGGATGAGATCCCTGACGCCACGAGGAGTTCCGAATGGTCCGGAGGTAAAGATTTATATATAGGAAGTCTTATTTTGGTCACGGAAAAGTTTCACAGACATCTCGGATTGTACCGGAGTGCCGAAAGGGGTCCGGGTCCAC
Organism: Aegilops longissima; assembly: GCA_021605205.1. Classification (NCBI taxonomy): domain Eukaryota; kingdom Viridiplantae; phylum Streptophyta; class Magnoliopsida; order Poales; family Poaceae; genus Aegilops; species Aegilops longissima. The sequence continues at coordinate 12,924 of JAHIAM010007773.1, read as the reverse complement.
TGGGGTCCACCTCACCTGGGGCCACATGGGCTGTAGGGTGCGCCTTTGGCCTATATGGGGCCAAGGGCACCAGCCCAAGAGGCCCATGCCCAAGATATAAGAAAAAGGAGAGTCCTAAAGGGGAAGGCACCTCCGAGGTGCCTTGGGGGATGGACTCTCCCTCTCTTGGCCGCACTCCTTCCTTGGAGAAGGGCAAGGCTGCACCCTCCCCTCTCTCTTGCACCTATATAAGGAGGGGAGGAGGTGGCGCACCCATAAGCCTTGGCGCCCTCCTCCCCGCAACACCTCCTCCTCCTCCCGTGTTGCTTGGCGAAGCCCTCGCCGAGTTCTCATTGCATCCACCACCACGCCTGGCCATGCTGCTGGATCATCATCAACCTCTCCTTCCCCTTGCTGGATCAAGAAGCGAGGAGACGCCATCCGCCTGCACGCGGTGTTGAACGCGGAGGTGTTGTCCGCTCAAAGACTAGGTCATCGGTGATCTCGAATCACGCAGTACAACCCATCATCCCCCTGCTCCATTGAACGCTTCGCACGCGATCTACAAGTGGTATGTAGATGCAATCACTTCCCATGACTCGCTGCTAGATGAACTCATAGATGGATCTTGGTGAAACCGAAGAAATTTTAATTTTCTCAACGCTCCCCAACAGCCTCGCTTTGTGCCCCTCGCGCTGCTCAAGCTTTGCTTCCTCATCCTCGCTGCATGCCGCTGCTAGCTACCAGACATGCGCCGACCGTCCCGCCCTTCTCCTCCTCGCAGACGTACAAGACACGGTCAGGACTCCTCCTTCTGGCCAGCGCATCGAACGGGCGCTCGACGACGCTCTCCTTCCCTGCTGGGCGTTATAAGCTTATAAGGCGCTTATCCGACCAAGGCCGCCTACCCTGCCAAGGGCTGCTGCCACCTCGGCCGCTTTCAGCTCGGCCATTTGCCACTTTCACCGGGCGCCGCTTCGCCGACAAGCCGGGTTGCCAGGCATACTGTCATCGCTAATCGCGCCTCGCCGTACAAGCGTAACCGAACGGCTCCTATGCGCCGCCCATCGAGCGACACCGCCCGGCCATATAAGGCCCTTCGGCAATGACAAACGGACCCCACGCCTTTTTTCTCAAAAAGATAAAATAATAATAATAAATTTAATTAATTTATTTATTCACTTAATTAATCCTATTTAGTTAACCTAATTAATTAGTTAGTTTAATTAAACCGTAATTAGGTTAGCTAATCCTAATTAGCTAAATAACAATGACAAATGGACCCACATCGCCGCTTGACTCACCAACACTGTTGGATCGATGACGCCATGATGACGCCAAGATACACTATTCTCGATAATGTTGAATTAAAATAATTAAATAAAGTCTAAAAATGATTAAATCTTTTAAAATTAATATAAAATAAACCGAGTTCGATGGAAAAACTTTGTACATGAAAGGTGCTTCGTAACGGGCGCAGACGAATCCGATACGCAATTCGCTCGCTCGCCACACATCTCGTCAGTATAGCAAACACGCAACTTTCCGCCTTGTCACTTCGCTCGTTCGGAAACGCTAAACACCGGGAAACTTTCTCTGATGCTTCTCTTCGCCGGTGATTACCTCCCACCGCCAAGAGGGCACACTCTAGCACCGCAGGTATTGTCTTTGTCATGCATCGTCATGCTTATGTTTGCATTATATTAATTGTTTCTCCCCTTTCTCTCGTTAGACACCGAGATCGACGCCCGCTACTCCAAGACGACTCACGGGTTGACGAATTCTCCTTCTTGCCGTAGCAACCAGGCAAGCACCCCCTGATCACCAGATATCGCTTATTCTACTCTTCTACCGCTTGCATTAGAGTAGTGTAGCATGTTACTACTTTCCGCTAATCCTATCCCGATGCATAGCCCTATTCTTCCTACTCATCAAGTAGTTACCTTTTACCCGCAATCTTACATGCTTAGTATAGGATGCTAGTTTTCCATCGCTGGGCCCTACATTCTTGTCCGTCTCATTATGCTATACTATCGGGCTGTGATCACTTGGGAGGTGATCACGTATATACTATATAATTTATACATGATGCATGTGGTGACTAAAGTCGGGTCAACTCGTGGAGCACCATGAAGTGATTCACTTGGATTAGCTGAAAGGACCTTTCCCCAACTAGCCTCTGGTGGTGGATCTTTAGTGGCGGAGCTTATTGCAGGTGTTGAGACCACCTAGGCGTAGAGGTGGCCTCGCTCGTCGGGCGTCATGCATACTTTGAAATAACACGCTTAACGAGATCTTGGTATTTGATCCGAAGTCCGCCATTTGGTCTATAATGCACTAACCAACTACGTGGGGAAGATATGGGCACTCGCGCTGTGGTATCACCGAAGCCTTCGTGGACGCCTCGCGGATCGAGATGCGCGCTACCGGATTGGACCGAACGCTGCCCAGGCTAGGTTCGCTTCGTACCATTTCAACACATGCAGGTGTGTATATGGCGAAAATTGCACTTCGTGGCGCTTAGGTTTAGATCCGCTGTTCGACCTCTCCGCTGGCCTAGGTGGGGCTGCGACGTGTTGATCTTTCATCGCACGCGCATGACCCAAAGAAGTGTGTCCCACCAAATGGATCTGCTGTGTTGGGTTATGTGGTGCAATCCTAGTGGAAGTTAATCTATTCAATAGTCGCGAACTTCAGTAATGTGATCTACTCTGGAGTTGTACCTTCCTGACCTTATGACAACTAGAACCGGATACTTAATAAAACACACCCTTCCAAGTGCCGATACATCTCTATGGTCACTCTCTAACAGTGGCTACGAGGAGAGGATCGCCGGTAGGGAGTATGATATATGATGCTACTTGGAGGACTTCTAGCCACTCTCTTCTACATGCTACAAGACCTGAGGTCGCTGCAGTTGTAGTCTTCACAAGATTAGTTATCCCTCTTATTTTGGCATTCTGCTAGCTCAGTCCCATCCGATATGGCCCTTACACATATACCCATGCATATGTAGTGTAGTTTCCTGTACATGTAGTACTTTGGATGAGTACTCACGGTGCCAGCTTTTCTCCCCCTTTTTCCTTCTCTTTCCTTTACTCAAGGTTGTTTAACCAGCATGTCGGAGCTCAGAGCCAGACGCCACCGGCCGCATTTATGACTCCTACTACACGGAGGTGCCTCACTACTACGCAAGTGTGCGACGCACGATTTACCACTGGGAGTAGTTTAGGAGGATCTCAAGCTCGAGGCATGCGCTTCTCTTCGATCCGTATCCTCGCTTGTGCTAGCCTTCTTTAAGGCAAACTTGTTTAACTTATGTCTACACTCTCGATATTATTGCTTCCACGACTGCCCATGATCGAAAGCACTTGTATCTCGAGCCCCGAGGCACCCTGCTTGTATTATGATGCTTGTATGACTTAATTATGTTTTTAGAGTTGTGTTGTGATATCTTCTCGTGAGTCCTCGATCTTGGTCGCACAACGCTTATGTAGTATGATTAGTGTACGATCGAATCGGGGCGCATAAATGAGCTTCTGAAGAGGTGGATTGGTCAGTAAGGGGATGTAGGTTGAAGGCGGTCTGCCGAGTCGAGTTACTGCTTCGAAGAAGCGGTCGTCTGTTCAAACATTAAGTAAAAGCAGAAATTATATATCGAGTTATCTGGGGTGGTAGTAACTTCAAGTGTGTGTAATCTAATCATGGTTAGTCAGTTCTTCGGTTATGGATTATCTTGAGTATCTAGTATTCTGGATTATGCTTATGTATTCGCATCACTTCTAATTATCGTTGTTGGGTTGATATCATTACTAATTGGTATTTGAGTTGGAGGAATCTTCCTAATGATGTTTCCAGGTGTCAGATGCATTGCCTTTAGTGAGGTGACATCAAGCAACAAAGACTGACAGCTGATGACTGCTTGACACCGGATGATGACTGCTTGAGGTCTGGGTCGCTACATACCGTAGCGACCGGATCTTAATGGATCAAGTCTCTCGTGGCTCGGTCATCCCCGGATCAAGAATGCCGACACCACACGCAAGATTTCAAGGATTTATAGCAGAGTAGCAATCACACACTTAATACAACGTTGTCCACAAGGGAACTTATTACAATAATATGGCTTAAGGCCATCTAATAATAACAGCGAAGGCTTGGAAGATAAGTGAGTCCATCAACTCCATCGGCATCACTCGAGTATAGAACCACCACCTCAACACCTTACTCGTCGTTCAAAAGTCTGCAACATGAAAGTTGCAGTTCTAAAACGGGTCAAGACATGGAATATGCCGCAATGTAACACATAGAGAGTAATGAAGGAATAATCCTATACTACATGCATATATGGCTGGTGGTAAAGCTCTCACGGCTACATTTTTGCATAAAGCTAGTTTTTCCTACAACAAAGGAATAATTTTATTTAACTATCATGGTGGTTGTTAAACATTGAGAATGGTTGACAAGATCCTCAATCCCAATTAAAAGTACTCATCAAAACCCAATAACATTTATTAGAAGTAACATGTTGAGATTCACATGATATTCAATTACTAGATACTCAAGACGCCCATAGCCGGGACACGGCTAATCATGATTAGTTTATACACTCTGCAGAGAGTTTCATGACTTTTCCCTCATTAAGACTCGATCGCTTCCCGCTTGGTCTCTCGTGACTACATGGTGTTTGAGAAACGGATGACCGAGACACGCTTCTTCGTAAGCACTAGCACCTTACATGTGGGTAGACTGCACAACCTACATCCCCTACATCAGCCTAGCCTACCCGAAGAGTTCGCACAACTTACTCAACTATGCCGAGAGCCCATATTGGCTTGTGGCTGCACACGGAAGTTTCTAGTTTGAATAATCTTATGATCCCTTAGAGCCCGGGTGGCGGTCCAAGAAATACAGTAAGTCCTCGATAGAAACTAGTGCCTCAATCCACCCAGATGTGTGTTTAGGTTGCCACCTTAGATAAACCATTAATTAACAATCTCACATCTGTCATGGATATTCACTCACCCAATCCACGCCTACTAGCATAAAGATGGCAATATAAGCAAACGAGAAGTAACTCCCAAGGTTTCATAAGTAAAACAGTAATGGGTACTACCTCAATCTACTTCCCATCCCACAATTTAAGTTGATCCTAAACATGCAAGTGTTTGAGGAATAAGGCTAATGCATAAAACCGGTAGTAGAAAAAGGTATGATCAAGTGTTACTTGCCTTTTGCCGATGATCCGCGAGACCTAGGGATTCAAGTAACAAGCAGCGACTCCGGTGATCTAACGCATAAAACAACAAGCATACAATAAGTACTCATCTAATGCACAAGGAAATCTCAAATAAAAGATCTAACCAGAGAGTTCAACTTAAGAACCCCGTGGCAAAAGAATCAATCAAACAAAGCCTCGAAAAGTCGAAAGTCGAGAGAAAACAACTCGGTTTTAGCAATTTGAAACTAGGTCAAGATTTTCAGTAGCAAAACTTTTGTTTAAGTAGGTTAGTCGGAACGGCGGTTTCAAAACTAAACTCCAGGCGCTTGAATCACCTCGATTCCGATAAACGAGCGAGAAAAATAAACTGATTTGAAAATTGAATCGAAATCGAATTCGAAAATAACGGATTAAATCTGATTAAAAGAAAAACGACGAACGGTTAAAACGACGACGTTCGTTAACAGAAACTAACCGATTTAACACGCTCATTAAAACGAACGGCCGGTGAACGCTCACTAATTAATAAACCGAAAATATAATTCACCCTAGGTTTTTTTAAAAAACCGAACAACGAAGAAAAAAACGGTTCGGCTTGAATAAAACCGATCTGGGTGGCGCTAAGCGGCTGCTGCTACTTCATGGCCAGTCGCCAAGGGGCTTTGCCCGTGGGTGGCGGGTATGCTGGTGGCCATATAGGGCGGGCTAAGGGCGGCAAGGCGGCGTTTCTGGTTAGGGCAACAAAGGGTGAGGAGGAGGGGGGGCGGGGTTATAATGGGGGTGCTCGTGTTTTGGGAGGGGGGCACGGCGGGCGGGCGGCGTTGAGCGAGCTTGTTCGCCAGCAAGGCGGCGTGGGACTCTTCACTGAGCGCACGCAGGAAGGGTAGTTGGGTCACATGGTGGGTGGGCCTCGCCCAAAGGGCGGGCGCTTTTTTTAAAACAAAACGAAACGAATTAAAAATAAAACCAAACAAACTCCAAATTAAATAAAATTAATTTTCCCACTCTCTAAAAATGAGTCGAACAAAATGAACTTTAAAACGGGCAAAATGCATATTTTAAAATACTCATTTTTCCCTAAAGCAAATAAACTTTCAAACCAAAATTGATTTATTTATTAAATCTTCATTTTTCCTAAATGTTGGGAAAGTCATATTATTCCTCTTATTTTTTTTGTAGGAAAACTTATGAAGATAATTAAATAAACCATCGATCCTATATTTTCAAAATTTGAGAAATCTCAAATATGAAAATAATGAAATTCCAACTCTCTCCGAGGGTCCTTGAGTTGCGTGAAATTTTCTAGGATCGGAAAATGCGTAGAAAATATGATATGCATGATGACTTAATATATAACATTCCAAATTGAAAATTTGGGATGTTACAAACCTACCTCTTTAAGATGAATCTCGCTTCGAGATTCGGGTTGGCTAGAAAATAGGTGAGGGTGGTCCTGAGCAAATCTTCCTCTCTTTCCTGTGTGGCTTCATCTTCAAGGTGGTGGCTCCATCGAACCTTGCAAAACTTGATAACCTTGCATGCAGTAACTCACTGGCATATTCGAGAATCTTGACTGGTTTTTCCTCATTAAGTCATCCTTCAATGAATTGCTTCCAAAGGGCACCGTGTCTCTTGGCGGTATCTCCGCTATCTCGAATGACAATTCTTCAACGGGAAACATGGAATACATCATGAACTCCCTGACATTCTTCCGCAATTCCAGCTTATAAGCAACTTCCCATGCGTTGTAAAATCTTATACGGTCCAACGAAAACGTGGTGCTAATTTTCCTTTAACTCCAAAACGCTTAACTCTCAAGTGGATACTTAAGATATACTGCTCCAACTTCATATTCAGTCGCTTTATGCTTTTGAATCAAGATAGCTCTTCTCGTTCGGATTGGGCTACCTTGAGTCTATCTCTAATCAACTTAACCTTCTGCTCGCACTCTTTAATCAAATCTGGTCCAAACAATTGATGATTCCTGCTTCGCCCCATGACAACGGTGTCTCGTGATCTCCTTCCATACGAGCCTCGAAGGTGCCATCTTCAAGCTGGTTTGGTAACTCGTTGTTATAAGAAAATTCTGCATACGGCAAATTATCATCCCAACTGGATCCATAATCTAGTGCACAAGCTCTCAAGATATCCTCCAAAATCTGATCGACTCTCCTGGTCTCGCCCATCGGTCTGTAAGTGAAAAAGTCAGATCAATTCCACCGTTCTCAATGTTTCGCGTAACCGGGTTCCAAAACTTTGAGGTAAATTCGGGTTCTCTATCCGATAAGATGCTCCTCGAACTCCGTGTAAACACACAATTCTGGTCATGTATATCTTTGCCAACTTTAGCACTGCTATAGGTAGTCTTGATCGAATGAAATGAGCTACCTTCGTTGTTTATCGACTATAACCCAAATCGAGTCATATCCCGAACGAGTCTTTGGCAAACCCGTGATGAAATCCATGCCTAATTTATCCCACTTCCATTCGGTATCGCAATGGTTGTAATAATCCGCCGGCTTCGGATGCTCGCTTTACCTCTCCGACATACATCGCAACCGCTACATACTCCGAATATCCTTCTTCATTCCGTCCACCGTAAAGTATTCTTCAAATCCAAATACATCTTGGTATTTCCTGGGTGAATTGAATAGGGTGAATCATGAGCTTCTTGCAAAATCAACTTCCCGATCTCGGGTTATTGGGCACATAAACACGGTCTTCAAACCATAGGGTATCGTGCTCATCCTCACGAAATCCTTTAGCTTTTCCTTTGCTCATTTTCTCCTTTATAGAGGCAACTTCCTTATCTCGCCTTTTTGCTTCTCCGATTTTGTCCATCGCTGTAGACCTGAATTCCAATGCTGCTACATAGCCTCTCTGAACTATTTCCAAACATAGCTCTCAAGGTCCCTGCTAACTCATTGGGTATTCCTCCCATCATTAGGGTATTGACGTGGGTTTTACGGCCAATGCGCCTCGCTATAACGTTAGCCTTCCGGGTGATAATGCAATCTCATATCATAATCCTTGATAAGCTCTAACCATCTCCTCTCGTTCGAGATTTAATTCCTTCGTGTGAAGATGTACTTCAACTCTTGTGATCCTTATATACTTCACAATGATTTCCAATGAGAAAATGTCTCCATGTCTTCAAGGCATGCACAACGGCTGCTAACTCCAAATCATGTGTGGTAATTCAACTCATGAGGCTTAAGTTGTCGTGGAAGCATATGAAACAACTCTTCCTTCCTGCATAAGCACCGCTCCAAGTCCTCGACGTGAAGCGCCGCAATACACCTCATAATCCTTGGTCCGATCCGCAATGCTAAAACTGTGAGGTAACCAATCTTTTCTTCAGCCTCAAAACTTGCCTCGCAGTCCTCAAATTATGAATTTGTTATCCTTCTTCAACAATTCACATAGGCTTTGCAATCCTTGAGAAATTTCAATGAATCTTCGGTAGTATCCTCGCGAGTCCAAGGAAACTCCTAATCTCTCCAATCGTCAAGTTGGTGCTTCCCATTTGGTTATGGCCTCAACCTTCATGGGGTCAACTGCTATTCCTTCTCCGGATATAACATGTCCAAGAAATCCAACTTCTTTAGCCAAAACTCACATTTGCTGAACTTGGCATATAACTGTGTCCCCGCCTCCAAAACCAATCGCAATGTTCCTTGTGTTCCTCTTCATCCTTCGAGAAAATCAAAATGTCATCAATGAACACCACGTATTTAACCTATCCAAAAACTCCATAAACACTTTGTTCATCAGGTTCATGAAATAGGCTCGTGCGTTAGTCACCCAAATGACATAACGGTATACTCATACGCCCATATCTCGTGGTAAAAGTTGTCTTGGGTATGTCCCGCCCCAATCTTCAATCGATGGTACCTCGATCGCAGTCCATCTTGGAAAACACTTTAGCTCCTTGCAAGTTTATCAAATGATCATTTATCATTGGTAGTGGGTACTTATTCTTGATTGTTACTTCATTCAATCCACGATAATCAACAACCATCCTTAACGATCCATCCTTCTTTTCCACTAACAAGACGGGTGATCCCTAAGGTGAAGAACTTGGGCTAATAAAACCTTTGTCCAACAGTTCCTTAATCTGCTTCTGATTTCCGCCAACTCCTGCGGGCATCCTCGTATGGTCGCTGATATAGGGCCTGTTCCTCGCAACAGCTCAATCAAAAACTCAATGTCTCTATCCGTGGCATCTCTCGCAACTCTTCCTAAATACATCAGATAATCCTTCACCATCGGTACTTCCCGCACCACTCGATAAGCAATTTATTTATGCTCTCCTCTACCGTCGTGGATAATGCATTTGATCCTTCTTCCTTCCGGGTGTGGTGAGCAAAATTGACTTTGTGGTGCAATCTATGTTCCTCCATACTTTGATAACCAATCCATGCCTAATATCACATCCAATCCTTGGGATTCCGTAACTATTAGGTCCGAGGGGAAAACATAGTGTCCAACTTAATGGCAATGATCACACCATTTACTAGCCATGTATTCGCCTCCCGTGAGGTTACTAGCATGGGTGACCTAAGGGCTTGGGTCGGTAATTTGTACTTATCCACAAATCCCTTGATATGTATGAATGCGATGCACCAAAGATCGAAAAGAACAACCGCAGAAATGACTTAACCAAAACTTACCGACATCGTGATCGGCTGATCTTCAACCTCCTCCACATCAATGTGGTTCACCCGTCTCCCCTGTTGAAAGGGTTGGGCTTCTTTCCGTAGCTTCCGCCATTTCCATTCTCGGCTTCGATACCATTTGCATAATGCCCAGCCTTACGCAAGACTTAAAGCAAGTGATGACTCAGTCTACCTTGGATGGTGTTGACGGGTTGGTGCGATTATGTCCATTGCTTCCTCCATTCCTGCTCCCATTCTTAGTGCCATTATGGTTATGCGAATTACCTCCTCCATGGGTATGGTGAACTGAATTCCTGATTTAGGGTATAACGAGGCTTCACGAGCTCCGAGTTATACTTTCCTGTCCATACTTCCGCTTATGTTCTCAATTTGTCGCCGCTTCCTTCAATCATGAGGGCTCGTCTACCAACTCCTCGTAGTTGTTGAAACTTGCTACCATCAACGGCATGTCAACTCATCCTTCATCCTTCCAAACTTCTCCGCTAGTCAGATCCAGAAGCAACGCTATCCGGGGCATAACGTGTTAACTTACTAAAATCATCCACATATCGCCAACAGCCCTTCCTCCTGGCGTAAGTTGCGAAACCCACGCTTCTTCATGGCCATGGCTCGCGAAACATGGGCAAAGGAAAAGCTTGTCAAACTCGATCCCATGTGACAAGTTGTTCACGGGTAAGTGGTTGTAAAATTCTCCCACCATGCCGCAAGGGTCCTTCAAGCCGGTGTGCAGAAACTTCACTCTTTCTCCATCCGCATCCCCGCAGGGTCAACTCCTTCCTATCTCATGCGAGCCAATCATCTACTACAATCGCTCGGTATATCGAATACACCGCGGATTCACCTAAGGAAACGAAATAAGTGATCTCGCAGTGGTGGTGGTGGTGGTTGTTGTTGTTGTTGTTGTTGCCTGGTTCGCACTCAATGTTTGAATCTGTGGTGTTCGCTGGCTGAATCAATTGGGTGATCTCTCAAGGAAAACAAACCCGTGTCGCTGCTCCTGAGGCATCCGATGGGTTTAGAAAAGACGAGAAATTAAGAATAGAATGAGGTCTAAGGGAATCACTACCCAAATGCACATGAGCAAATGCACACAAAATCACTTCATTCAATCAAACAAAGGGCTTACAACGATCTAACTATCGCAAAAATGCGTGTACTATAGTGTTTACATGGAGGTAATACTACTAATATGTGGGGACTTCTACTAATTTGAACCGTGGAAGACTCCATGATATCTCGCCCACCTTCGCCTTCAAAGTCGGGTTCACTTGGATCCGAATCGGTGTCGTCGATGATGATGTAGTTGCTTGAACAGCCGATTTATTTTGTCTTCATTCTGAGCGCCAACTTTTCTTGAGTTCTTCGATCTGCACTTAAGATCGTTATTGTGTCTTGCCTAGTAGCTACGATCTCGCCCATGTAGTCCTTATATGTAGTCTTTAATTCTCTTCAAGTTCGATGATCCTTCCTTTGCATTCGCAACTCTAACATATCATTGCACGCCCGGTTCTCCCGCGCCAAATGTGCCGTTTAACTCGGATGAAAGCTGCAATGGATCTATCCTTCTTGGTGCTGACTATTCCCATTGTTCATCTCGACGTCCGCAAACTGGTAGATAGTGTCCTTGAGGTCTTCTTGATAAACTTCCAATGCGCCCCATGGTGATATGAGCTGCCATGCTGCTTTCCTGCACTCCAAGTTGGTGCATCGAAAACACTATCTATAGGCTTGGTGATTGGGGCTAATGTCCTTCCCGAACGTGAGCTTGAATCTTCCAGCCTCTTCGTGCGCAGAGTGGCTGAAAGTTCCGTGAAGCTTGGTAATCCAAAGTTCGTACTTGGTGACTTCCTTCAGTGAAATCCAAAAGGTGTGCCTTTCATCCGGTTACGATTGATCTTCGGTCTGGCCATCCTAAAGAGTAGAAAAGATGAGGAGTTAGAAAATGGGAAGAGAGTAGTGATCTATGGCTTTAACTTAGTGGTCGTGGTCCTACACAACAGGTGCTCGATACCATCTCTCAGAAAGCGACCGGACCCGAATGGATCAAGTCTCCGTGCTCAGTGTCATCCCCGATCAAGAATGCCGACACCACACCATTTCAAGGATTTATAGCAGAGTAGCAATCACACACACTAATACAACGTTGTCCACAAGGGAACTTATTACAATAATATGGCTTAAGGCCATCTAATAATAACAGCGAAGGCTTGAAGATAAGTGAGTCCATCAACTCCATCGCATCACTGAGTATAGAACCACGACCTAACACCTTACTCGTCGTTCGAAAGTCTCCAACATGAAAGTTGCAGCCCGAAACGGGTCAAGACATGGAATATGCCGCAATGTAACACATAGAGAGTAATGAAGGAATAAACCTATACTACATGCATATATGGCTGGTAAAGCTCTACGGTTACATTTTGCATAAAGCTAGTTTTTCCCTACAACAAAGGAATAATTTTATTTAACTATCATGGTGGTTGTTAAACATTGAGAATGGTTGACAAGATCCTCAATCCCAATTAAAAGTACTCATCAAAACCCAATAACATTTATTAGAAGTAACATGTTGAGATTCACATGATATTCAATTACTAGATACTCAAGACGCCCATAGCCGGGACACGGCTAATCATGATTAGTTTATACACTCGCAGAGGTTTATGACTTTTCCCATTAAGACTCGACGCTTCCGCTTGGTTCTCGTGACACATGGTGTTTGAGAAACGGATGACCGAGACATACGCTCTTCGTAAGCACTAGCACCTTACATGTGGGTAGACCGCATCAACCTACATCCCCTACATCAGCTAGCCTACCAGAAGAGTTCGCACAACTTACTCAACTATGCCAGAGCCCATATTGGCTTGTGGCTGCACACGAAGTTTCTAGTTTGAATAATCTTATGATCCCTTAGAGCCTGGGTGGCGGTCCAAGAAATACAGTAAGTCCTCGATAGAAACCAGTGCCTCAATCCACCCAGATGTGTGTTTAGGTTGCCACCTTAGATAAACCATTAATTAACAATCTCACATCTGTCATGGA
>JAHIAM010007772.1:0-10446 GCA_021605205.1 Aegilops longissima | reverse complement strand
GTCACCGGTGATGTTGGGGATGAAGGTGTTGGTGTAGCAGACTGGTGGGCTGCGGAGCCGATCTCACGAGCCCCCAGCCCGGGCCTCGGAGGATCCAGAGGCGCCGGGCGGCTCCTTGGGGCCATCTCCATCACGCCAGGCTGCGGCGCGTCGGACCTCTCGAGCCTCTAGGATGGCCCTCATGAGATGCGGTGCACAGCAACCGCTTGGCAGGTCGTGAGGCATGCGACGTAGTCAGGGGGCGGCCTCGAACGCCCCACTCGCGAGGGCCAGAGGAGTTTTGAGACGCTGCTCGGTTGAGCCCTTGTATGTCGATGCAGACGCGCAGCCCACCATCTCGCTGATGGGGGCCACAGTGTAGCGGCTGCCCTCGTGACTCTTGACTCTGAGCTCCTGAATGGCCTTGGCCGACGAACTCCCGAGGGTTCGCCCTTCTTCCTTGCTTCTCGCTATGGAAACGTGCTTCAAGCACGCCTCCACGGTGCCCAAGCGCCTCGTGACCTTGGCGAGGTCGGGCGGCCTCCAGGGAGAGCCCCGAGCCCGCTCGAGGAGGGCGCCGGCGCGCTTCTATGCGCATGGAAGGAGGCTCTGGCCGGGCGCTGGCCCCGAGGGGCCTGCTCTTGAGGAGCCGGGCCGGTCAATGTCTTTCTTCTTGGTGCGGCCTCTGGAGGCCTCCCCTGCTGTGGTCTGGTCTTCTAGCGATGCGGTCGAAAGGCTCCCTCTCAGGAGCACACCGCGCTCTCTCTTCATAGGGCACCGTGATGACCCCGCCGCTTCTCGGCATCTTGAGGACGTGTAGCCTGGTGGGTTACGGCCATGAACTTGGCCAGCGGTACCCGAGGATGGCGCTAGTACGGCAAAGCTAATGTGGGCGACGCCAAAGTTGATGAGCTCGGTGCAGTAGTTGTCGCGAGCCCCAAGGTGACAGGAAGGCGGACCAGCCCGACGGGACTGTGGAGCCGCCGGTGACTCGGAGAAAGGCTTGCTGGCTGAAGCTGATCGAAGGCACTTGAAGATTGTTGAATGTTTCACGGACAGACGCTGAGCCCTGCCCCGGCCGCATGAGGGTCCCGTGACCAGCATGTTGCTAATGATTGGGGAACAAAGCATCAGAGAACTCCGGCGTGGCCTCGACTTGAGCTGATCCGCCGAGCTGAACGTGATGGCGCACGCCAACCACCGAGAGGGCGCGCGACCTGAGCTTGGGGAGGGCTGCATTCACTCATGGGCGAACTTCTTGAAGATGCGCCGAGAGGTGGCTTGAGCTCCGCCCAGATGCAAAGCGATCGATGCGGTTCTTGGAAGCCCCAGCCCCTCGGCCCCGATGACGGTCCTCATCTCCTTGGCTGCGCAGCAGGAGGGAGGCATGCCTCAAGGGCGATCTCGCGAGGCTGATCCTCCAGCCTCCTCGCGAGGCGGGTCTTGCCAACGGTCTCCAAGGTTGGTCGCGCACCCTTGGCGCTGGGCCGCGGTCTTCCCAGGCCCCGCATTCCTTCCTCCTCTCGTCAGAGCCTGTCGCTGCGCCATGCCTCACCGACCTTCCTTCGCAGACGCCCGGTGCTCTTGGCATTCATTGGTGTTGGGGTGGAGGTCGTGGTACACGAGTATCGACTGCCCTTGGAGGACCTCGGGCTGATCTCCGCCTCGCTGGTGTCTCGGTTCGCCGCGAGTACGGCAGCCCCTTTGCGCTTCACGCCCTGGCCTTGACTTTTTTTCGATCCGCGATGCAGCTCGAGGAGGGAGAGGCGCCTCAGCTCCTGGCGCACTTGGTCGCCAAGTTGAACATGTCGGCGTTTAGGAACGGGGTCCCTGACTTGCTCGCATGCCCGCGCGTGGCTCAAAGGAGGCCCAGACGACCCATCTTCATCTATGCAAACTCAAGACCTCGTGAGGTGAGATCTGGGCGGACGACCAAGATCACCTCAAAGCAGCCTCCAGGCTGGCTCATGAGGAGGCGGAGAGTTCAAGGCGGGTACTCGCGAGGTGCCCGTGACGCAAGCCATGACGCACAAGGGCCGGCCAGGCGCCACCACAAGAAAGATCCTCCTTTCCTTTGGTGCAAAGGGATCAAGCGCAGGAAAGAGCATCAAGGAAAGGCATCCATTTTGGTGCAACAAGACCAAGACCAGCCCCAACGGCTGGAATGCAGTCATCGTGGAGCCTAAGCAAAGGCCATCACCAGAGCCTTTGGTCGGGCGAGGACCAACTTTAGTCGATAAGTGTAACCGCGTTCCCTTCAAATGGCTAATTGTTTGCGCTCTTCCCGCCAATATTTGGGAAGAGGCCCAGGCCTTCGCCTTCATATAAGTGGCTAGCCACCTAGTAGAGCCTATCTCTCCCCAGGCAGGCATTTTGGAATCCAGAGAGAGAGAGAGACCTCGATCTCAAGCTAGAGCGATGGACACCACTTAGCACTTCATCACACCCACCAAGAATGCACCATGAGGGAGTTCTTCCCGTATTGTTCCTCATCAGCCCAAGAGGCAATCCACGACCACTAACACACCGGAGTAGGGTATTACACCATGATGGTGGTTGAACCTAGTATAAACCTTGTGTCTCTTGTGTTGTTTTGCTAGTAGTTTAGGGCCTCGCGATTCGGGCGAGGTACGAGACGGTCGAGTATTGATCTGCGCGCACCCTGTGAGGGTCTGAACCTTAAGGGTCTGCTGAACCCGAACCGGCATTTGCGCTGCAGGTAGGGTGCTACGAATCTGCATTTTCGTCGCTTCGCTCTGCCCCTAAGAATTGCAACCATGTACGCTCAACGCCGTTCGGGGCATGCCTGCTGGCCGAGCCGAGCCACCGCTTCGCCATGTTGCTTCGTGATGGTTTCGCTGGCGGGCGTCCTCGCTGCTCGCTTCACCTGCTCGTTAACGCTGCCATCGTCCCGACGGGAACGAAAGCAACAAGCCGTCTGCAAAGACCTGTCCATGAGGCGTGATCAAGACGCATCACTTTCAGCTTTTCGCCCCCTGGCTGTAGCCATACACAAGCAAGGCCATGGAGGCCCGAGTTGCACTTATCGCGCTAACGAGTTCCCTGCGCTATCAGCTTCTGCCGCACGACGATATCTACGAAGAATGGCACCACTGCCGCTGAAGCCTGCTCGTCGGCGCAAGTGAGGCGGCCAAGGCTCATTGCTCTGGGCCAGATTACCCACGCTTCTCGCTGCCGGGCGATGAAGCTCCTGGGCGCCAGCCGCTTCTTCAAGAAGGCGCCCCTAGGCACCACAGGTGGTGACTCTGGCGGAACCTGCTCTGCCAGCGCACCGCGCGGCAAGAGCAAAGCTGCCAAGAAGTTCTCGCCCGCGAAGAAGATGCCCGAAAGCGCCCCGCCCAAAGACGTCAAGACCCTATACGCCTCACCAAGGCGTGGCGGCCTGGAGGGCCTTGCAAGACCAAGCCTTCACCATCCAAGGCTCTTCTGCCACGGGCGGGCTGCCGCTCTCTTCACCACCGAAGCTAAGTAGTCGCTGGGTCTCCGCCAAGTTCATCGACTGCCTCCACGCTACGACGGCATCGGCTTGATTTTGACGGAGTTCCTTCCATTTCACGAAGTGGGCATCGAGGTTGCTCAACGCAGATGAAAAGGTGATGGCGAACTAGTTTCCATGGCAGCTAAGGACGGAGCCCGCACTGCCTGAACCGCCTCAGTGCACGATTCTTCCTCGGCCGAGATGCGCATCTCCGCTTCATCGCCAACTTCCAAGGCCATCATGACCGCCACCCACCGTGAGCGTATATGCCGGATCATGCAAGAGCTAGTTGGGAAACCCGTAAAGCACATCCAAGGCTTCAACAACGACGCCAAGATCCCTGTGTAACGGAGGAGGCCATCATCTCTTTTCTCCAACGGCGCGGCGCGACGCCAAGATGAAGGAGGAGCCGGGCGATGCATGAAGATCTGCGCACCTCCTCGAGCTGTTCAACTTGGCGGCGCATGCGCGCCAGGCTGACTGAGGAGGGCGCCTCCTCCTCGAGCTGCCGCGCGGATCCCAAGAGAAGAAGTCCAAGGCCAAGGACGCAAGCGCAAGGGGCTGCCGCGCGTCAGCCAACCAGACACCAAGCGAGGCGCAGATCAGCCCGAGTCCTCTAAGGGCAGCCGGTACGCGGTACCACGACTCCACACCCACAACACCAATGAATGTCAAGAGCCCGGGGCCGCCAGGCGCGAAGGAAGGGAGTCAGCAGACGCCTCGAGCGCAGCAACCGGCTACGGCCGAGGAGGAGGAAGGAATGCAGACGCTGGAAGACCGCGCCCACCGCAAGGGTGGCGCCACCAACCTCGCGAGGACCGGCTGCAAGACCCACTGCGAGGGGGGCTGGAGGATCAGCCTCGCGAGGATCGCCTGCAGGGAACGCAGGGCTCCTCCTCACGCCGCCGCCACCAAGGAGAATCAAGACCGCCATCGGACGAGGGGCTGGGGCTTCTCTGAAGCGCCATGATCGCCTCAGATCCTGGGCGGAGCTCTGTTCCCCAGCCTCTCACCGTGATCTTCAAGCAGTTCGCCGGTGAAGTGAATGCAGTCCTCCCTAAGCTCGAGTCCACGCCTCCTCAGTGGTCGGGCGCGCCATCACGCTCAAGCTCAGCGGATCAGCTCAAGCGCGCAGCCACAGCCGAGTTCTCCCAATGCTTTGTTCCCAATCATCATCAGAACGTGTCGGTCACCAAGACCTCATCGACGCTGGAGCAGGGCTCAACGCCCCGTCCGGAGACATTCAACAATCTTCAAGTGCCTTATAAATACCTTCAGCCAACCAAGCCCTTTCTCCGAGTCACCGACGGCTCCACGGTCCCGATCGGGCAGGTCCGCTTCCCTGCCACCTTCGGGCCCGCCACAACTACCACACCGAGCTCATCGACTTCGACGCCGCCCACATTCGCTCTTCACGATAACGCCATCCTCGGGTACCGAGTACGTCCAAGTTCATGGTCAGAACTCCACCATGGCTACAACATCCTCAAGATGCCAGAAGCGGGCGGGTCATCACGCGTCTGTGGAAGAGAGATGTGCAGTGCTCCCCTGGAGCGAAGCTTTTCAGTCAAGCATCGCCGAAGACCTGCATCACAAGCAGCAGGATGCCTCCCGAGGCAGCCCCCAAGAAGAAGAAGACATCGACCGCCCGCTCTTCAAGAGACAGCCTCCCGGGTCCACACCGCCAGGGGAGCCTTCCATCGTGATAGAAAGCGCGCCCGACGCCTCCTCAGGTGGCTCGGGGCCTCCCCGGAGGGCCACCACCCGCCAAGGTCTCGAGGGAGGCGCTGGGCACCACGCGGAGGCGGTTTCAAGCACGCTTCCCACAAGCAGGAGCAAGACCAGGAGGACAGAACCCTCAAGAGTTCATCAGCAAGGCCATCAGTGAGCTCACAGAGTCAAGGGTCATGAGGGGCAGCCGCCGCCACTCACTGTGGCCCCCATCCCATGGAGGATGGTGGGCTGCCCCTCAAGATCGACATACTGTGGCTCAACCGAGCCCAGATCTCAAGAGCGCCTGCCCTCGCGAATGGGACGCTAGAGGGTCCGCCGACCACATGCACGCACGCATGCCTTATGGCTGCCAAACGCCGGGTTGTCCGGCACCAGCTGCCTCATGAGGACCATCCCGAGGCTCAAGAGGTCAGCACGCCTGAGTTCTCAAGGGAGATGGAGATGGCCCATGAGGAGCCGCCAGCCTCGAGCCTCCCGAGGCCTCTGCCCGGGTCTGAGGATCGGCCCCGCAGCCCACCGAGTCTCTGCTACATCAACAACTCCTTCATCCCCAACATCACCAGTGACATCTTTAAGTTTTATTTCCAAATGGGAGCACCTTCAGTAACAGATTATTCCTGTGCCATGGGTCCGTCCTCATGCATGTATCCCTTTTTATTTCATGTCTTTAGCTTATCCTCTGGGGGCGCCTGGCTGCAGATCATCCCCAAGCCAGCTGTGGCCAGTCCCATGCATGTATCCTTCATGCTTCTTTTAGGATTATGCTCGCCCACCATGCTTGTTATTTGGTGCCTTCTCCGGTGTATGCAATCTTGCACGTTAGTGGGGGGTTCCCGAGCATCGCGATCAGTTCCCATGCCTCCTGACCTCACCACCGGTCTTGTCCATGGCATCGCACTGGCTTTTGCTGCCGACGGTTCAGACCAGCCCGAGAGCCGGACCCGAGGACGAGAGCTTTCATTATCCAATCCAGCTTTTGCGCGCAAAGGGGGGCTTGCGCGATCAGGTCTGTGGCTCCACCGGCTCTTCGGCCCTCACCTCCTGGTCTTGTCCATGGCATCGCTGACCGGCTTGCAATGATTGCACCGAGACCAGTCCGAGAGCGGGACCCGAGGACATAAGAGTTTCACATCCAATCCAGCTTATGCTGCTAAAGGGGGGTGCCCGAGCATCGCGACCTGGGCTCCCACCGCCTCCTGCCTCTCACCTCCGGGTCTGGTCCATGGCATCGCGACTGGCTTGCTGACCGCTGAGACCAGCCCGAGAGCCGGGACCCGAGATCGAGAGTTGCCATCTAACCTAGTTTTATGGTTAAAGGGGGTGCCTGAGCATCGCGACTGTGGCTCCTCACCTGCCTCTAGCCCTCACTCTCCAGGTCTTGGTCCATGGCATCGCGGACCTGGTTGCTGCCAGCGACCACGAGACCAGCCCGAGAGCCGAGACCAAGACGAGAGCACCGCAGATCTGGCCAAATTTGCAGAACACACTCAAGATAAGGCCCTAGAGCCAAAGCAACCCGGGCTTTGAGGTAGTGCCTCGTGAGTCTCCACATGGCTCACGGTGCCTCCTGACACACCTCATGAGGCACCTTCGCGCCACTCCAAAGCAACCAACAGCAGGACTGAACGATCGCCCCGGCGAGCTTCTGTGTTCCTTTCAGGTGAACCCGCAGGGTCTCTCCATGAGCACGGAACAACCTCACACGCCATCTCTCTCTGGCGTATGTACCTGCAATCACGCCGCATTGGAAGCATCATCCTAACTGTCGAGATAAGTCACCCTCGACACACTCAGTCATTGCAACACCATCCACACACTCAATGCAATTCCTGTTAGCAACATCGCTTCTCCTTTCTCATGAATGATGGCCGCTTGAGCGCTATGGGGACCCCCAGCATCGCGTGATGTGAGGCTCTTACCGACCTGCCGCCACCTCCTCGCCTTTGACCACCGGTGATCGCGACCAGCATATTAGCGACGGCTGAAGCCATTTTGGGATGTGGGACCTGCTGGCGCAGGAGCACCAAGCCCTCACGAGGTCCGGAAGGAAGAAATCATGCTAAATGGAATGAGCATCCCTGCATTGACTCAATAAGGGTTATATCGACAAACGGTTACAACATTCTTAAACCCCATGGTACATTCTCGGTTCCTCGCAGAACAAAGACGCTAATCCTAAGGAGTCCCATCTGACCACCGCAACCGGGCGCCATCATCAACAAGCAATACCCGTCCAGGCCAACCCCATCCAGATCGTGGGCGGCGATGACTGACGAGCTCACCCTACTCCGGAGCGGCGCAGGCTCGGGGCTCAGAGCTGTCGCCGCCGCCTCCGCGCCGAGAAGAGCTCGGGGAGTCGCTGATCCTCCGCGCCTACGCCTCGAGAAGCTGCCAAGGAGTGGTCGGTCGGCCTCCGCCTCACCGCAGAGGTTCTCGACCGCCTCCCGGCAGCACTCCAGCCGTGACCTCCGGCCGAAAAGCTTGAAGGACATCACCAGCGCCACAGACCTGTGGATCGAGGGCGCCTCTTCCCGCAGACCTGGCGACCTCGCCCCAGCCTCGAGTCTTGAAGACTCGCCTGGGCACCATCATGCACCTCCGCCTGTCGCGAGGGTGCCGCAGCCGGGCGGCTGCAGCCAGAGTCCTGGGGCCTCTACCGACGACGGAAGCGAAGAAAGAAGGAAGACTAATCCAAGACTTGGGAGGCGCGGTGATGCGGGCACAACCCCGCAGGAGCCTCGCATGGACCTGTGGGGAAGACGACACCTTCGGACTCCGGCGTGCCGACGGCGGCCATGGGCGCCTGCATCACCTCCTTCAGGCCACCAATTTGGCAGATAAGGAAGAGGAAACCCTGGTGGCGGCCGACACACCAGGGCATCGGCCCTCCGCGCCCTGCCCTCACACTAGAGAGCAAGCCGCTTTGGGGAGCGGGTCGGGATCCTCTTGAGGACCCTTCCCTTTCTTCCTCGAGAACCGCGGATCGGAGCCATGACAGCCGATGAGACGAGGAAGAGGAGAAGCGAAGGATAGATCGAAGGGCGACGCTGCTCAGATTTATAGCGGCGGAGGCCAACCGCGGCCTCCACGATCATCAGCCATCATGCCCAACTCGCATGCGGACTCGCGAATCCGGGCGGTTACTAAGGCGCTGGGGGAGCAAGGCCCATCGCCCAATCAACCGCCACGCTGGCGCCTAAGGCCGCAGCTGTTAGGGCTCACGACGCTTCAGACTTGCCCTTTCGCCTCCGACGGGCGAAGGTCGGGCGCGCCAGGCCCTGGGCAATCGTCGGCTCCGGGAACGGGGTCCCTGCACTTGCTCGCTCGGCTCGGGCGGTGGTCTTCAAAGGAGGCCCAGACGCCCATCTTCATCTACGCAAACTCAAGACCTCGAGAGGGCTGGATTGCTGGGCGCGACCAAGAGCACCTCAGCGCAACCTCGCAGTGGCTCATGAGGAGGCGGAGAGTTCAAGACGGGTACTCGCGAGGTGCCCTGTGACGCAAGCCATGATTACCAAGGGCGCCATTGGCGCCAGCCACAAGGCGCCCTCCTTCCTCTTTGGTGCAAAGGGAGCAAGCGCAGTAAGAGCATCAAGCCCCAATGGCTGGAATGCAGCATCGGGAGCCCAAGCAGCATCATCACCAGAGCCTTTGGCAAGCGAGGACCAACTTTAGTCGTGATAAGTGTACCGCTGTCTCCCTTCAAATGGCTAATTGTTGGCGCCTCTTCCCGCCAATATTTGGGAAGAGGCCTGTGGCCTTCGCCTATATAAGTAGAGCTAGCCACCATAGTAGAGGATCTGATCCGATCCGATCCGATCTCCCGGCAGCCTTCGAAGCCGAGAGAGAGAGACCCATCTCAAGCTAGAGCGACGAGATACCACTTAGCAGTTCATCACACCCACCAAGAACAGCCTCGCGAGGCTGTTCTTCCCTCGACTGCTCCTCATCATCCCAAGAGGCAATCCACACACCACACACGGAGTAGGGTATTACACCACGATGGTGGCCCGAACCAGATAAATCTTAGCCTCTTGTGTTGTTCCCTGCTAGTAGTTCAGGTTCCCGCGATTCGGGCGAGGTACGAGACGGTGGAGGGTTGGATCTCCGCACGCACCGCAGAGTTCGAATCTTAAGGGTCCTGCCGAACCCAAACCGGCGTAACAGCTCCAAGGAGGTGCACAGATCTTCATGCATCGCCAGCTCCTCCTTCATCTTGACGTCAAGACGCGGCCGGAGAAGGCAGATGATGGCCTCCGCTATCCTCGGGATCTTGAGGCGCTGTGTTGAAGGCCGGATGTACTTTTGCAGGGTTTCCGCTGCTGCTTGATTCGGCGATGTCGCCACGGCGGGTGGCCGGTCGCGAGTACCCGGAAGTTGGCGATGAAGCGGTCAGATCCGCCTGTGAAGAGATCGTGCTCGGGGCCGATTCAGGAGCCAAAGTGGCTCCATCCTTGAGTTCCATGGGGAACCAGTCGCCATGACCTTTCATCCCGCTGGCAGCTGCGCAGCTCAGAGAGCTCGAGGAACTCCGAGGGTCAGCCGCTGGCGAGAGGGGGGCAAGTCCGGCTTGAACTTGGCGGGCTACGCGACGCGAGCTCGGAGGTGAAGGCGCAGCCCGCGTGCGCGAGGGCCTCGACGACGAGAGCTTGGTCTTGCGAGCCTCCTCGGCCTGGGGCAGCGCAGGTCCTGACGTGCCGGAGCGGGAGCGCTGGCAGCTTGTGGGCGAGGAACTTGACAGTTTCTACCTTGCCGCACCGGGCGCCATGCGGAGCGGGTTC
Organism: Aegilops longissima; assembly: GCA_021605205.1. Classification (NCBI taxonomy): domain Eukaryota; kingdom Viridiplantae; phylum Streptophyta; class Magnoliopsida; order Poales; family Poaceae; genus Aegilops; species Aegilops longissima. Next base: position 453 of record JAHIAM010007772.1, on the reverse strand, counting down.
GCCAGGCCGCGCTTTGGGGCTGGGCGCTTGAGGAGGAGGCGGCCGAGGCGCCGGAGTTTCATCGCCACAGGGGGCGGGTGCAGCGAGACGGACGGTGGGGCGCCTCGCAGCACGGAGAGCTCGGGCGACTCGGTCGAGCTTATTCTTCGAGACGCTGCCGACGGGCGGTAGCGCAGGAGCTCGCTTGCTGCGATGAGTGCAGCTCGGTTTCTCATGAGCGCAGGCGCAGGTGATTTAAGAACCAGCGGGGTGAGCGGCGTGGCGGTGAGGCCGCCCCGCCATGGACGGGTGTTGACGATGCTTGTTGCCGTTCTCCGGGCCGGTGGTGGTATTGACGGCAGGTGACGGGAACGACGAGGGCGCCTGGCCGACGGAGCTATCTGGGCGATATGGAAGGCGAGGGCGGTCGGCCTGGCAGCGACCCGACGGGGCCGACATGGTTGTGGTCGAAGA
>JAHIAM010007770.1:0-15382 GCA_021605205.1 Aegilops longissima | reverse complement strand
GAGCTTTTAGATAGTAACACTACTATCAACATCTGCCTTCCTCTTGAAATCCATTTATCTACATGGCTTGCCGATCATCGAGCAAGTCAATCAAAGTCCATACTTTGTTCTCATACATGGATCCTATCTCGATTTCATGGTCTCAAGCCATTTCATGAATCGCTCATCATCGCTTCTCATAGTTCGTAGGTTTCATCATGTTCTAGTAACATGACCTTGAAATGATTACCGCATCACTCGGTGCGGATCTTACCGAAGACCTACGAGGTTTGGTAGCAACTTGATCCAAGTTTCATGATCATCATCATTAACTTCCTCACTAATTGTGTAGTAATCACCGAACTGATTTCGTGATGAACTACTTTCCAATTCGGGAGAAGGTACAAATTACCTTATCAAGTCTTTACTTTCCTCCCACTCACTTCTTTCGAGAGAACTTTTCTAGAAAGGATCCATCTTAGCAATGAAAAACTTGCCTTCGATCTGTGATAGAAGGTGTACCCAACATTTTCTTTTGGGTAATCTATGAAGACGATTCTCGATTTGGGTTCGAGCTTATCATGTGAAAACTTTTTCACATAAGCATCACAACTCCAAACTTTTAAGAAACGCATACTTAGGTTTATCGTTAAACCATAGTTCATACGGTGTCATCTCAACGGATTTAGATGGTGCCCTATTTAAACGTGAATGCACTGTCTCTAATGCATAACCCCAAAACGATAGTGGTAAATCGGTAAGATACATCATAGATCGCACCATATCCAATAAAGTGCGGTTACGACTCGACACACCATTATGCGGTGTTCCTGTGGCGGAGTTTGAAACTATTTCACATTGTTTCAAATGAAGACCAAACTCAGAACTCAAATATTTATCTCCACGATCAGATCAGAAACTTTATTTTCTTGTTACGATGATTTTCCACTTCACTCGAAATTCTTTTGAACTTTTCAATTATTTCAGATTTATGTTTCATCAAGTAGATATACCCATATCTCGCTCAAATCATCCGTGAAGGTCGAAAATAACAATACTTGCCACGAGCATCAACACTCATTGATCGCATACATCGGTATGTATTATTTCCGATAAGTCAATAGCTTGTTCCATTGTTCCGAGAACGGAGTTTTAGTCATCTTGCCCAAAAGGCACGGTTCGAAGTACCAAGTGATTCATAATCAAGTGATTCCAAAAGTCCATCAAGATGGAGTTTCTTCATGCTTTATAATCGATATGACTCCAAACGGCAAGCACAAATAAGTTGCACTATCATTATTAACTTTGCATCTTTTGGCATCAATATTATGAATATGTGTATCACTACGATCGAGATCCAACAAACTATTTTTATTGGGTGTATGACCATTGAAGGTTTTATTCATTTAAAGTAACAACAATTATTCTCGATTTTAAATGAATAACCGCTTTGAAAACTATTTTCATTGGGTGTATGACTATCGGTTTTATTCATTTAAATGTAACAACAATTATTCTTTGACTTTAAATGAATAACCGCTTTGCAATAAACATGATCAAATCATATTCATGCTCAACGCAAACACCAAATAACATTTATTAAGGTTTAACACTAATCCCGAAGTATAGGAGTGTGCGATGATGATCATATCAATCTTGGAACTACTTCCAACATTCATCGCCACTTCCCTTTAACTAGTCTCTGCTTATTCTCAGAATCCTGCTTGAAGTTATTAATCTTAGCAACCTAACAAGTATCAAATACCTGGGCTACTATAAACACTAGTAAGGCACACATCAATAACTGTATATCAAATATAACCTTGTTCACTTTGCCATCCTTCTTATCCACCAAATATTCGGGGTAGTTCCACTTCCAAAGGATCATTCCATTGCAGAAAAGTTCTCGGCCTCGTGCTTAGGTCCGCTTGGGCTTTTCACTGAAGCAACTTGCTTGCCGCTCCTTTTGAAGTTCCCCTCTTCCCTTGCCCTTTCCTTGAGACTAGTGGTCTTGTCAACCATCAACACTTGATGTTTTTCTTGATTTCTACCTTCCGATTTCAACATCATGAAGAGCTCGGGAATTGTTTTCCATCCCTTGCATATTATAGTTCATCAAAGTTCTACTAACTTAGTGATGGTGACTAGAGAATTCTGTCAATCACTATCTTATCTCGAAGATTAACTCCCACTTGATTCAAGTGATTGAAGTATTCGATAACTGAGCACATGCTCACTAGTTGAGCGATTCTCCTCCATCTTTTAGCTATAGAACTTGTTGGAGACTTCATTCTCTCAACTCGGTATTTGTTTGAAATATTAACTTCAACTCCGGAACATCTCATATGGTCCATGACGCTCAAAACGCCTTTGAAGTCCCGATTCTAAGGTTAAGTATGGTGCACTAAACTATCAAGTAGTCATCATATTGAGCTACCAAACGCTCATAACGCTCAGATTCGCTCATATTGAGCTAGCCAAACGCTCATAACGCCTCGACCGCTTCCCGCAATAGGTCCGTTACCTAGGTGCATTAAGGACATAATTCTTCCGGCAGCAATGAGGATAAACCTCAGATCACGGATCCAATCCGATCATTGCTACTAACATTTTTCAACACAATTTTCTAGGAACATATATAAAAACATAGGGAAGCAACAACGAGCTATTGATCTATAACATAATTTGCAAAATACTACCAACTAAGTTCATGATAAATTAAAGTTCAATTAATCATATTACTTAAGAACTCCCACTTAGATAGACATCTCTCTAGTCATCTAAGTGATTACGTGATCCAAATCAACTAAACCATGTCCCATCATCACGGAGATGGAGTAGTTTCAATGGTGAACATCACTATGTTGATCATATTACTATATGATTCACGCCGACCTTTCGGTCTCCGTGTTCCGAGGCCACATTGTTATATGCTAGGCTCCAAGTTTAACCTCGAGTATTCGCGTATCAACTGTTTTGCACCCGCTGTTTTGAACGAGAGCCTATCACACCCGATCACCGCGGTGTCTCAAAGACAAGAACTTTCGAACGGGCATACTGTGGGAGAACACTTCTTGATAATTTTAGTGAGAGATCATCTTATAATGCTAACCCAATCAAAGCAAGATAAGATGCATAAAGGATAAACATCACATGCAATCAATATAAGTTATGATATGGTCATCATCATCTTGTGCTTGGATTCCATCGCCCCCCATGATCACCATCGCCACCGGGCCCGACACCTTGATCTCCATCGAGCATCGTTGTCGCCTCGCCAACTATTGCTTCTACGACTATCGCCACTCCTTAGTGATGTAAAGCAATTAAGGCCATTTCATACAAAAGCGACAACCATATGGCTCCGCCATTCGATAACTCGTTACAAAACATGATCATCTCAACAAAAAATATAGCATCACGCCTTGACCACATCACATCACATCATGCCCTGCAAAAACAAGTTAGACGCCCCTACTTTGTTGTTAAAGTTTTACGTGGCTCAGGGCAGCAAGAACCGCTTTACCACGATCAAAACCACAACGATATTTAAAATAGACTGCTTTTAACCTTCCAAGGACCGGGGAAACCACCGATTCAACTAAAGTGAGAGAGAAGACACCCGCCGTCACCTTTAAGCAACGAAAGGCCGCGGTGAAACCAGTCTCGGAAGCGCACGTAATGTCGGTCCGGCCGCCATCTCACAAATACCGCAACCAAAGTATGACATGGGTAGGTAGTATGACTTGTATCGCCCACAACTCACTTGTGTTCTACCTGCATATGACATCAACGATAAAACCAGGCTCGGATGCCATGTTGGGGAACGGTAATTTCAAAAATTTCCCACGATCACGCAAGACCATGGTGATGGCATAGCAACAAGAGGGGAGGTCCGCCCATGTACCGGAGACCGAAGCGGAAGCCTATAACAACGGGATGTAGTCGACGTTCACGATCCCACCGATCCAAGCACCGAACGAGGCCCTCCCAAGTTCGGACACGCTCAACCATGACGATCCCCACCGATCCAAAGAAAGTGTCGGGATGAGTTCCACAAGACACGGCGGGGACGATGGGCTCCACCAACAGGGCTTCCCTTAAGTCCGCGATGATATGACTTCTCCGGACGCAGGCTTCACCAAGCTCCGACGATTGACCGGGGAATATGGTGGAAGGGGCACCGACACGGCTAAGGAAAGATCCGTAGATCAACTTGTGTATCATGGGGTGCCCCCCAGATATAGGGGAAAGGGGGTGGGCCGGCCCTTGAGAGGCGCGCCCGAGGAGCCCTACTCCCACCGAGTAGGACTCCCCTCTTTCCTAGTTGGACTAGGACTTGGGGAAGGGGAAGGGGAAGGGCCCTCCCCTAGTCCACCCGGACTAGGCCATGGGGGCGGGTGCCCTAGGCAGCCCCTCTCTTCCCCGAGGCCCAATAAGGCCCAATATTCCCCCAACCTCAGACCTCCTAAGATTCGAAAATACCTTAATCATTCGAACCTTCCAAACTCCGAATATAGTCGCCCAATATATTAATTTTAAATTCGAATTTTCGGTTTTCGTCATGTCCTGTTCGACTCCCAGACATCAAACTTATAAACTCATAATGAATCGTTATCGAAAAGAAGGGTGATTCGGGGTTCAGAACTATGAACATGACCGAACCATTCTCATTAATTAAAGCGGACCTATTGGTTTAAAATTAAAATTTTTTTTGGATTACCCGGTTGTCTTTGTTCAATCGGTTTTCAGAAATTCGTTTCATTCACAACCAACCTTTAAAGGTTATGATGTGTATTTGAAGGTTTCCCAATCGGAGGACAAAACCTAATTCAAATACCCAACCCAACAAGTAATTTTCCCTTTGATTTTTAAATTTTTGCCGCTTGGTAGTACCAGTGTTCCCCGGGAGTTGCATAACTCATAGTTATAGGAACATGTAGGTCATGAAGAAAGCATTAAATATAAACGATCAAGTGTTAAGCTAACGGAATGGGTCATGTCAATCGATCATTCAACCAATGATGTGACCTTGTTAATCAAATAACCTCCTTGTTCATGGTTAGGAAACATAACCATCTTTGATTAACAAGCTAGTCAAGTAGAGGCATACTAGTGACATACCTGCTTGTCTATATATTCACACATGTATTATGTTTGGATAATAAATTCTAGCATGAATAATAAACATTTATCATGATATAAGGAAATAAATAATAACTTTATTATTGCCTCTAGGGCATATTTCCTTCATGGACAAGAGTTGTCATTTGATGAACCAGATCACATCATTAGAGAATGATGTGATTGACTTGACCCATCCGTTAGCTTAGCATGATGATCGCTTAGTTTGTTGCTATTGCTTTTCATAACTTATACATGTTCCTATGACTATGAGATTATGCAACCCCGAAACCGGAGGAGAACTTAGTGTGCTATCAAATTACAACGAATCGGGTGATTATAAAGATGTTCTTGTGTTTCGATGGTGTTTGTTGATTATAGATCAGATTAGGATTTGTCACTTCAATTTTTGAGAGGTATCTTCGGGTTTCCCTCCGGTAATGCACATCACTATAAGCCTTGCAAGCAATGTGACTAATGAGTTATTACGGATGATGCATTACAAGGAAGTAAAGAGACTTGCCAAAGAATTTAGATTGAACTAGGTATTGAGATATCGGGACCATTTAATACGGGCAAGTAAGGTACCGATGACAAAGGGAACAACGATGTTGTTATGCTTTGACCAAAAGATCTTCGAGAAGATGTAGGAACCAATATGAGCATCCGTGTTCCCTTATGAGTCTCCCATGTCTACATAGTTCTTGAACCCGAGGGTCCCACACTTAACGCTCGGTGATGATCGGATTATGAGTTTATGGTTTTGATGTACCCAAGGTAGTTCGAAGTCCCGGATATATCACGAATGATGAGGAGTCTCAAATGGTCGAGACATAAAGGTCCATAAGAAGGCTATGTTTGGACATCGAGGGTTCCTGATGAGTTCGGGCATTTACGGAGTACCTGGGGTTATCAACCCCCTGGGAGTTAATGGGTCTTAGTGGAAAGAGGATGAGGCGGTTATGGGCCCCCCAAGCCCAACTGAATTGGGGGGGCCCCTTTCCTTCTCCATCTCCTCCTTCCTTCCTCTCCTACTCCAACTAGGGAAGGGGAAACCTTCCCACCGGGAGTAGGACTCCCCCTTGGGCCCCATGGAGGGGCCCCCCCTCCTCCACCCTTTATATGGGAGGGGGGCACCCAAGGACACACAAGTTGATTGTTTGTCAAAGGGTGCCCCTTCAGGATTTCCACCCTTATATCGCTAGGCTTAGGCGAAGCCCCCAATCGGTAATTCATCATCACTGGCCACCACCCGTCAGGCGAAAATCTCCCCGGCCTTCCAATGGATCAAGAGTACGAGGAACATCACCAGCTGAACGGTACCAGATCGCGGAGGTGTCGTGGGCTCGAACTTTGGATCGGTTGGATCGCGAAAGCTCGATTACATCAACCGCCAAATTAAACGCCTTCTTTTGGTTACGAGGTAGATGTTGGAAATATTCCCAGGGCAATAATAAATTTTAATATTATTATATTTCCTTGTTCATGATGATCGCTTATTATCCATGCTATAATTGTATTGATAGGAAACTCTTTAATATGTGTGGGCATAAACAACACCATGTCCCTAGTAAGCCTCTAGTTGACTAGGCTCGGATCAACAAGGTTACGGTTTCAACCATGGACATTGGATGTCGTTTGATAACGGGATCATCAAGGAAATATGCCCTAGAGGCAATAATAAAGTTATTATTTATTTTTATACCATGATAAATGTTTATTATTCATGCTAGAATTGTATTAACCGGAAACATAATACATGTGTGAATACATAGACAAACAGATAGTCACTAGTATGCCTCATGACTAGCTCATTAATCAAAGATGGTTTGTTTCCAACCATAGACATGTGTTGTCATTTGATTAATGGGATCACTCATTAGAGAATGATGTGATTGACATGACCCATTCCGTTAGCTTAGCACTTGATCGCTTAGTATATTGCTAATGCTTTTTCATGACCTATACATGTTCCTATAAACTATGAGATTATGCAACCCCGCTACCGGAGGAACACTTTGGTACTACCAAACGCCACAACGTAATCGGGTGATTATAAAGGAGTACTAAGGTGTCTCCAAAGGTACTTGTTGGGTTGGGATTTGAGATTAGGTTTTGTCACTGATTGCCTGAGAGGTATCTCTGGCCTTCTCGGTAATACACATCACTTAAGCCTTTGAAGCATTACAACTAATGAGTTAGTTGTGAGATGATGTATTACTTAACGAGTAAAGAGATTTTACCGTAACAGATTGAACTAGGTATTGATACCACGATCAATCTCGAAGTAACATACCGATGACAAAGGGAACAACGATGTCTTTGGCGGTTTGACCGATAAAGATCTTCGAGAATATGTAGGAACCAATATGGGCATCCAGGTTCCGCTTATTGGTTATTGACCGAGAATGGTTCTAGGCCATGTCTACATAGTTCTGAACCCGGAGGGTCCGCACGCTAACGCCGGGAAGCTCATTAATGAGTTTATAAGTTTTGATGTACCAAGGTTGTTCGAGTCCCGGATGTGATCACGGACATGACGAGGAGTCTCAAATGGTCGAGACATAAAGATTGATATATTGAAGCCTATGTTTGACTTCAAGGGTTCCAATGAAAACAGGAAGTTATCAACACCGGGGTTACTGAACCCCGGGGTATATGGGCCTTTAATGGGCCACAAGGAGAAGAGGAAGGGCCGGGCCAGGGCACCGCCCCCCCCTAGTCCGAATAGGACAGGAGAGGGGGCGCCTTCCTTTCCCCTCCCCCAATCCTACTCCAACTAAGAGGGGGAGTCCTACCCCTGGGAGTAGGACCCTCCAAAGGCCGCCTTCCCAGGGCCGCCCCCCTTTTCCTTTATATAGGGGCAAGGGGGCACCCATGACACACAAGTTGATCTACGGATCTTTTCCTTAGCCGCAAGCGGTCCCCTTCCACCATATTCCACTTGGCATATCGTCATGGAGCTTAGGCGGCCCCGCCGGAGAAGTCATATCGTCATGAGCTTAGGCGGCCCCGGGTGGAGCATCAACATCGCCACCAAGCCGCCAGGCCGAACGAACTCATCCCCACACTTTGCTGGATCGGAGTCCGGGATCGCCATCGAGTGAACGGTGCGTAACCTCGGAGGTGGACGCTCGTGCTTTGATCTCGGATCGGAAGACGGAACTACATCAACCCGCTGTTATAACGCCCGCTTGGCCCACGGAGGTACCGGACGACACTTCCCCTCGCTGCTATGCCATCCCATGGTCTTTGGGGTTTAGGAAATTTTGAAATTACACGCTTCCCCAAAGGGTATCCGGAGCCTGGTTTTATGGCTGATGTCATATGCACGTAGAACACAAGTGAGTTGTGGGCGATATAAGTCATACCGCTACCAAAGATGTCATACTTTGGTTCAGCTATTGTGAGATGAAGCGCCCGACCGACATTACGCCAGACGCCACGCGAGATGGTTTCACCGCCCGAGCACTCGCTGCTTAAAGGTGATCCGGGGTCTGCCTCTCTCACTTTAGTTGAACCGAGGGCTACGCCTTGGTCCTTAAAAACAGCACCAACTTGACAAACTATCGCGTGGTTTTGATGCGAGGTAAGAACGGTTTTCTCAGCCCGAAAGCAGCCACGAAAACTTGCAACAACAAAGTAGAGGACGCCTAACTTGTTTTTGCAGGCATATGTGATGTGATTGGTCAAGACGTGATGCTATATTTTATTGTATGAGATGATCATGTTTTGTAACCGAAGACGGAATCGGGGAGCCATATGGTTGTCGCTTATTGTATGAAATGCAACGCCATGTAATTGCTTTACTTTATCACTAAGGAGTAGCGATAGTCGAGAAGCAATAGTTGGCAGACGACAACGATGCTACGATGGAGATCAAGGTGTCGCCGGTGACGATGGTGATCATGAGGCCCGGATGGAGATCACAAGCACAAGATGATGATGACCATATCATATCACTTATATTGATTGCATGTGATGTTTATCCTTTATGCATCTTATCTTGCTTTGATTGACGGTAGCATTATAAGATGATCTCTCACTAAAATTATCAAGAAGTGTTCTCCCCAGTATGCACCGCTGCCAAAGTTCAGAACCCGACACCACGTGATGATCGGGTGTGATAAGTTCTACGTTCATCTACAAGGTGCAAAACAGTTGCACGCGAATACTAAAGTTAAACTTGACGAGCCTTGCATATAAAGATATGGCCTCGAACACGGAGACCGAAAGGTCGAACGTGAATCATATAGTAGATATGATCAACATAGTGATGTTCACCATTGAAACTACTCCATCTCACGTGATGATCGGACATGGTTTAGTTGATTTGGATCATAATCACTTAGATAACTAGAGAGATGTCTGCCTAAGTGGGAGTTTTTAATATGATTAATTAAACTTAAATTTATCATGAACTTAGTACCGATAGTATTTTTGCTTGTCTATGTTTTTATAGAAGATGGCTCGGGTTGTTCCGTTGAATTTTAATGCTCCTTGAGAAAGCAAAGTTGAAAGATGATGGGTAATTACACGGACGGGTCCGGAATTTGAGGATTATCCTCATTGTGCACGTAAAAATTACGCCCCGAAGCACCCGGGTGACAGTTCGCCGAGGAGCCGAGCCGTGGGTGAACGCCCGCAAAGCAAAGCCGATGACTACTCAATAATTCGGTGCCATGCTTTACGGCTTAGAACTGGTCTTCAACGACGTTTGAACCCATGGAGCATAAGGAGATGTTCCAGAGTTGAAGTTAATATTTCAAGCAAATGCCCGGATTGAGAGATATGAAGTTCCAATAAGTTCTATAGCTGCAAGATGGAGGAGAATAGTTTCACAAGGAGCACATACTCAAAATGTCCTATAATAATCACTTAATTCAGCCGGGAGTTAATCTTCCGGATGATAGTGTCTTGATGAATTCTCCAATCACGCCACCAAGCTACAAGAGCTTCGTGATGAACTATAATATGCAAGGGATGACCAAAACAACCCCGAGCTCTTCGCAATGCTAAAAGCCGGAGGTAGAAATCAAGAAAGAGCATCAAGTGTTGATGGTCAACAAGACCACTAGTTTCAAGAAAAGGGCAAAGGAAAGAAGAAGGGAACTTAAAAGAACAAAGAAGAAAGTTGTGATCAAGAGAAGAAACCCAAGTCTGGACCTAAACCTAAACCAGTGTTTTACCGCAAGCATCGACACCGGAAGCGGAACTGCCCCAAGTATTTGGCGGATAAGAAGGATGGCAAGGTGAACAAAGGTATATGATATACATGTTATTGATTAACCTTACTAGAGCTCGAGTAGCACTGGTATTTGATACGGTTCCAGTTAATATTTGCAACTCAAACAGGACTACGGAATGACGAAAGACTAGCAAAGGACGAGGTGAACGGCGTGGGAAATGGTTCCAAAGTCAATTGATCGCGGTCGGCACGCTACCTCTACATCTACCTTCGGGATTAGTTTTAGACCTAAATAATTGTTATTTGGTGCCGCCGGAGCATGAACATTATATCCGGATCTTGTTTGATGCGACGGTTATTCATTTAAATCAGAGAATAATGGTTGTTCTATTTATATGAGTAATATCTTTTTGGTCATGCACCCTTGAAGAATGGTCTATTTTGTTGAATCTCCGGAGTGATACACATATTCATAATGTCGGCCAAAAGATGCAGAGTTGATAATGATAGTCTTTTTTGGGCACCCCGTTAGGTTATTGGTGTAAACGATGAAGAAACTCCATACGATGGACTTTTGGAATCACTTGATTATGAATCACTTGGTACTTATGTAACCGGCCTCATGGGCAAGATGACTAAAACACCGCTCTCCCGTTATGGAGAGAGCAATGATTTGTTGGAAATCATACATAGATGTATGTGGTCCAATGAATGTTGAAGCTCGTATGGATATCGTTATTTTCTCACCTTCACAGATGATTTGAGTAGATATGGGTATATCTACTTAATGAAACACAAATCTGAAACATTTGAAAAGTTCAAAGAATTTCAGAGTGAAGTGGAAAATCATCGTAACAAGAAAATAAAGTTTCTACGATCTGATCGTGGAGGAGAATATTTGAGTTACGAGTTTGGTTTACATTTGAAACAATGTGGAATAGTTTTCAACTCACGCCACCCGAACACCACAGAGAAATGGTGTGTCCGAACGTCAGAATCGTATTTTACTAGATATGGTGCGATCTATGATGTCTATTTCGATTTACCGCTATCGCTTTGGGGTTATGCTTTAGAGACGCCGATTCACGCTAAATAGGACACCATAAACGCTGAGACGACGCCTTATGAACTGTGGTTTGGCAAGAAACCAAAGTTGTCGCTTAAAGTTTGGGGCTGGATGCTTATGTGAAGAAACTTCAACCGATAAGCTCGAACCCAAATCGAAAAATGTGTCTTCATAGGATACCCAAAGGAGACTGTTGGGTACACCTTCTATCACAGATCCGAAGGCAAGATTTTGCTAATTCGGATCCTTTCTAGAGAAGGAGTTTCTCAAAGAAGTGAGGGGAGGAAAGTAGAACTTGATGAGATAATCAGATTCCGCTCCCTTATTGAAAGTAGTTCATCACAAGAAATGGTTCCTGTGACAACTACACCAATTAGTGAGGAAACTAATGATGATGATCATGAAGCTTCGATCAAGTTACTAATGAATCGAGGTCAACCAGAGTAAAATACGCACTGAGTGGTACGGTAATCCTATCTCGAAGTCATGTTACTTGACCATGGCGAACCTACAAACTATGAAGAAGCGATGGTGAGCCCAGATTCGCTAAATGGCTGGAAGCCATGAAATCTGAGATGGGATCCATGTATGAGAACAAAGTATGGACTTTGGTTGACTTGCCCGATGATAGCAAGCCATTGAGAATAAATGGATCTTTAAGAAGAAGACGACGCGATGGTAATATAACTGTTACAAAGCTCGACTTGTTGCTAAAGGTTTTCGACAAGTTCAAGGGGTTGACTACAATGAGACTTTCACCAGAGCGATGCTTAAGTCCGTCCGAATCATGTTAGCAATTGCCGATTTTATGATTATGAAATTTGGCAAATGGATGTAAAACTGCATTCTTGAATGGATTTCTAGAAGAAGAGTTGTATATGATGCAACCAGAAGGTTTTGTCGATCCAAAGGGTACTAACAAAGTGTGCAAGCTCCAACGATCAATTTATGGTCCTGCAAGCCTCTCGAGTTGAATAAACGCTTTGATAGTGTGATCAAAGATATGGGTTTATACTGCACTTTTGGAGAAGCCTCAGATTTACAAGAAAGTGAGTGGGAGCTCAGAGCATTTCTAATATTATATGTGGACATATATTATTGATTGGAAATGATATAGAATTTCTGGATAGCATAAAGGATACTTGAATAAAAGTTTTTCAATGAAAGACCTCGTGAAGTGCTTAATATTGGGCATCAAGATCTATAGAGATAGATCAAGACGCTTAATTGGACTTTCACAAAGCACATACCTTGATAAAGTTTTGAAGAAGTTCAAAATGGATCAGGCAAAGAAAGGTTTTTACCTGTATTACAAGGTGTAAGATTGAGTCGACTCAATGCCCCGACCACAGAAGATAGAGAGAAGATGAAAGATGTTCCCTATGCTTCAGCCATAGGCTCTATCATGTATGCAATGTCGTGTACCGACCTGACGATGCTTAGCTGTAAGCTTGGCAGGAAGGTACCAAAGTAATCCAGGAGTGGATCATCGACAGGTCAAGAACATCCTGAAATACCTGAAAAGGACTAAGGATATGTTTCTCGATATGGAGGTGACAAAGAGCTAGTCGTAAATGGTTACGCCGATGCAAGCTTTGACATTGATCCCGGACGATTCTAAATCGCAAACCGGATAATCGGTTTTATTAAACGGTGGAGCTGCTCATTGGCAGTTCTAAACAAAGCGCCGTGGCGGATCTACATGTGAAGCGGAGTACATAGCTGCTTCGAAGCAGAAATGAAGGAGTCTCGATGAAAGAGTTCATTTCCATCTAGGTGTCATACCTAGTGCATCGGGACCGATGAAGATCTTCCGTGATAATATCGTGCAATTGCCTTGGCAAAGGAATCCAGATTTCACAAGAGGACCAAGCATATCAAGAGACGCTTCAATTCCATTCGGGACCAAGTCCAAGTGGAGACATAGAGATTTGCAAAATACATACGGATCTGAATGTTGCGCACTGCATGACTAAGCCTCTTCCACGAGCAAAACATGATCAGCACCAAGACTCCATGGGTGTTAGAATCATTACTATGTAATCTAGATTATTGACTCTAGTGCAAGTGGGAGATCAAGGAAATATGCCCTAGAGGCAATAATAAAGTTATTATTTATTTCCTTATACCATGATAAATGTTTATTATTCATGCTAGAATTGTATTAACCGAAACATAATACATGTGTGAATACATAGACAAACAGATAGTCACTAGTATGCTCTCTATCGACTAGCTCATTAATCAAAGATGGTTGTGTTTCCTAACCATAGACATGTGTTGTCATTTGATTAATGGGATCACATCATTAGGAGAATGATGTGATTGACATGACCCATTCCGTTAGCTTAGCACTTGATCGCTTAGTATATTGCTAATGCTTTTTCATGACCTATACATGTTCCTATAAACTATGAGATTATGCAGCTCCTGCTATCGGAGGAACACTTTGGTACTACCAAACGTCACAACGTAATCGGGTGATTATAAAGGAGTACTACAGGTGTCTCCAAAGGTACTTGTTGGGTTGGCGATTTCGAGATTAGGTTTTGTCACTCCGATTGTCTGGAGAGGTATCTCTCGGCCTTCTCGGTAATACACATCACTTAAGCCTTTGCAAGCATTACAACTAATGAGTTAGTTGTGAGATGATGTATTACGGAACGAGTAAAGAGATTTACTGCAACGTAGATTGAACTAGGTATTGATACCGACGATCGAATCTCGTAAGTAACATACCGATGACAAAGGGAACAACGATGTCGTTATGCGGTTTGACCGATAAAGATCTTCAGAGAATATGTAGGAACCAATATGGGCATCCAGGTTCCGCTTATTGGTTATTGACCGAGAATGGTTCTAGGTCATGTCTACATAGTTCTCGAACCCGTAGGGTCCGCACGCTTAACGCTTCGGATGACATCATAATGAGTTTATAAGTTTTGATGTACCAAGGTTGTTCGAGTCCCGGATGTGATCACGACATGACGAGGAGTCTCAAATGGTCGAGACATAAAGATTGATATATTGAAGCCTATGTTTGACTTCGAAGGGTTCAATGAAAACAGGAAGTTATTCTAACACCGGGGTTACTGAACTCGGGGGTATATGGGCCTTAATGGGCCACAAGGAGAAGAGGAAGGCCGGCCAGGCAGGCCGCCCCCTCCCCTCTAGTCCGAATAGGACAGGAGGGGGCGGCGCCTCCCTTCCCTCTTCCCTCCCCAATCCTACTCCAACTAGGAGAGGGGGAGTCCTACTCCGTGGAGTAGGACTCTCCAGCGCGCTCCCTAGGGCCGGCCGCACCCCCTTTGCTCCTTTATATAGGCAAGGGGCACCCATGACACACAAGTTGATCTACGGATCTTTCTTAGCTCGTGCGGTGCCCCTTCCACCATATTCCACTTCGTCATATCGTCATGAGCTTAGGCGAAGCCGCGCACGGAGAAGTCATATCGTCATGAGCTTAAGCCAAGCCCGCGCGGTGGAGCATCAACATCGCTACCACGCCGTCAGTCGACGGAACTCATCCCCGACACTTTGCTGGATCGAGTCCGGGATCGCCATCGAGCTGAACGGTGCGTAACTCGGAGGTGCCTGATGTTCGGTGCTTGGATCGGTCGATCGTGAAGACGACGATCACATCAACCGCTGTTATAACGCCCGCTTCGGTCCACGAGGGTACGTGACGACACTCTCCCTCTCGCTGTTATGCCATCACCATGGTCTTATGGTTCGAGGAAATTTTTGAAATTACTACGCTTTCAACAATCACATCATTTGGAGAATGATGATGGACAAGACCCAATCCTAAGCCTAGCACAAAGATCGAGTTCGATGCTAAAGCTTTTTCTAATGTCAAGTATCATTTCCTAGACCATGAGATTGTGCAACCCTGGATGCCGAGGAATGCTTTGGTGTACCAAACGCACAACATAACCGGTGGCTATAAAGGTGCACTATAGGTATCTCCAAAGTGTTTGGGGTTGGTAAATCGAGACGATTTGTCACCCGTAAACGGAGAGGTA
>JAHIAM010007766.1:0-39677 GCA_021605205.1 Aegilops longissima | reverse complement strand
TCTTCCACTAATGAAGAGGAGGTGGAGGGTATATATAGCCTCCACACAAAATCTAACTGCTACATACAATCTACCAAACTCATTGGGACCGAATAGTTAAACTCGGTCAGACCGATTTGCAAATAATGTGACCGTTAGGGTTTTTGGTGGGACCGAATGCAACTCGGTGGGACCGATTCGTTAGGGTTAGGCATAACGTATCTCGGTAGGACCGATTACACAAAATCGTGGGACTGATTCGTTAGGGTTAGGCATAACGTAATCTCGTAGGACTGATTACACAAACTCGGTTGGACCGATTTTGGTAATAAGCTTCCAGAGTTGGTCGACAAACTCGGTTTGACTGATTATCAAACCTCGTGGGACCGATTTTGATAATAAGTTAACTAGAGAGTTTGCATTGTAATCTCTTGTAGTACCAATTGCTCAAACTCGATGAGACCGATTTTGATAATGGACATACACAGAGATTATAATCCCATCTCGGTGAGACTGAGATCCCTATCGGTGAGACCGATTTGCCTAGGGTTTGTGGCAGTGGCTAAGATGTCCAAAATCGTGGCGCCGGATAGAAATAATCACAATGAGTTTGACTTTAGGTTTAGGACATATGTGTGGAAGTGGAAAGTATTTGAGGGTATTTGGAGCATATCACTAAGCACTTGAAGCAAGAGGCTCATTACAACACCTCATCCCTCCTTGATAGTATTGGCTTTTCCTATAGACTCAATGTGATCTTGGATCACTGAAATGTAAAATGAAGAGTCTTGAGCTTGAAGCTTTAGCCAATCCTTTGTCCTTAGCATCTTGAAGGAGTTCCCACATCCTTTAGTCCATGCCACTCCAATGTTGAACTTATCTGAAACATACTAGATAAAAGTGTTAGTCCAATAAGAGATATGTTGTCATTAATTACCAAACCACCTAGGGAGCACTTGTGCTTTCAATCTCCCCTTTTTGGTAATTGATGGCAACATACATCAAAGCTTTAGATAAAGATATAAAGAATAGCAAGTAAAGTTGGAAAGACATGTAACAAGCATAGGCTCCCCTACATGTATGCAATCATGTGAATATGAAATATAGAAGCATGTGATAGCATAACCATGATAGAGCGTATAATGTGTTACATGTATCTTGGCTATATGCATCAGAGCAAAAAGTATTAAAGAGAATACTTTCATGCCCATGAGTCCTTCTTGCAAATAGTATGTACATCAGCAAGAATTCCTCATACACATGATTGTGATGCATATACTTACCTTATAGTCTTGAGTTGGCTTAGGATGGAATGAACCTGTAAACAAGGTTAGATAACACAGATGCATCTACTAGCCGTGAGCAAACAAAAGAAACTACAAGAATACCAAGACTGGATGACATGTAGAGAGGAGTACCGAAAGTACCACATTGGATTAGACATGTCCCCAAGAGTAAAGATATGCAATGAATTTAAATGATCTCTTTCCTTAGATGTCTTGCTCTCTGAATCTAACATGGGATACTAGGAGAAGATAGGAAACAGAAAATCAGAGCTGAAAGAAAACAGAGCTAAAAGATATGATTGATGATCGTAACTAAAATTCAGAGCTAATGTATGCTAATGCAAAATTTAGCACAACAGATCATATGAACATGTCTCCCTCAAGAAGACATGTGGACATCTCTCCTCTTGAACACAAAGCATCCGGGATCCTTGAGAAATACTTTCTATTAGTATTCTCTCCCCGAGATCTCTCTCCCCTCAAGGATCTCTCTCTCGAGGGAGTCCCTTGGATTAGGGGTGTCCGGATAGCCGGACTATCATCACGGCCGACTCGGACTATGAAGATACAAGATTGAAGACTTCATTCCGTGTCCGGATGGGACTTTCCTCATGCGAAGGCAAGCTTTACGATACGGATATGTAGATCTCCTACCATTGTAACCGACTGTAACCCTAACCTATCCTGGTCTATATAAACCGGAGGGTTTTAGTCCGTAGAGATCTAACAACAATCATACCATAGGCTAGCTTCTAGGGTTTAGCCTCCTGATCTCGTGGTAGATCTACCTTGTACTACCCATATCATCAATATTAATCAAGCAGGAGTAGGGTATTACCTCCATCGAGAGGGCCCAAACCTGGGTAAAACATCGGTGTCCGTTGTCTCCTGTTACCATCCGCCTAGACGACAGCTCGGGACCCCTACCCGAGATCCGCCGGTTTTGACAATCGACATTGGTGCTTTCATTGAGAGTTCCTCTCGTCGCCACCGATAGGTCTGGCGGCTCTTTCGATCATCAACAACGACGCGTCCAGGTGAGACTTTTCTCCCGGAAAGATCTTCAGATTCGCGGCTTTGCATCATGGCCAATTCGCTTGGCCATCCGAGCAGATCGAAGCTACGCCCGCCATCGTCAGATTTGAAGTTTGAACTATACGCCGATATCCGCGGAGACTTGATCTTTGACGGATTCGAGCCGCAGCTAAGCGCCAGACTGCTCCTCGATGGGCATGATCTAGCTCGCGAGCCAATAAAGGCCCTCGAGGCCGCACTAAGATCCGCCCGACCCTTAATCCGAGCCGATTCCCGATCGAGGATGAGTGGTTGACGCTGCCTCGGGGCTACAATCTCACGGCGATTGAGCCGAACTCCATCCCTCGCCCTTGTGAAGACCTCGACTGTGGTGCCGGACTCTCTCCTGACTCAACCTCCGCGCTCTTGCTAATCGAACCGACATACCTGCTATGGAGTTCACTATCAGGACATCTTTTCAAGACTCGCCCTTTGGCGACATTCTGAATTCGCTAAAGTCTCTCTTTATCCGGAGAGCCCCGCCGGATCAAGGATGAAGGTTGGGATACGGGCGACGAAATTCAACGCCCACCCACCACCCACTTTGTAGCCACAATGATGATTTAACCGACATGCTCGACTTGACCAAGACGCCGGGCGGTATGGACGATGATCGAGGGAGTTCCGGACTAGGGGTGTCCGGATAGCCAACTATCATCATCGGCCGACTCCAAGACTATGAAGATACAAGATTGAAGACTTCGCCCCTGTCCGGATGGGACTTTCCTTGGCGTGGAAGGCAAGCTTGGCGACACGGATATGTAGATCTCCTACCATTGTAACCGACTCGTAACCCTAACCCTATCCGCTGTCTATATAAACCGGAGGGTTTTAGTCCAGAGATGAAGAACAATCATACCATAGGCTAGCTTCTAGGGTTTAGCCTCTTTGATCTCGTGGTAGATCCACTTTTGTAACACACATCATCAATATTAATCTAGCAGGACGTAGGGTTTTACCTCCATCAAGAGGGCCCGAACCCGGGTAAAACATCGTGTCCCTTGTCTCCGTTACCATCCGCTTAGACGCACGCCTGGGACCCCTCACTCGAGATCCGCCGGTTTTGACACCGACATTGGTGCTTTCATTGAGAGTTCCTCCGTCGCCACCGATAGGTCCGATGGCTCCTTCGATCATCAACAACGACGCGTCCAGTGGTTAGACTTTTCTCCTGACAGATCTTCGTGTTCGGGCGGTTTTGCATCAAGGGCCAATTCGCTGGCCATCCGGAGCAGATCGAAGCTACGCCTGGCCGCCGTGTCAGATTTGGAAGTTTAAACTAGACGGCCGATATCCGCGGAGACTTGATCTTTGATGGATTCGAGCCGCAGCCAAGCATGCCGCCTTCGCCTCGATGGGCATGATCTAGCTCAGAGCCGGGTCAAAGGCCTCGAGGTCGCACTGTAATCCGCCCCGACCTTAATTCGAGCCGATTCCCGATCGAGGACGCAGTGGTTGACACCACCGGGCCTTTACTTTCACGGCGATCGAGTCAATTCCATCCCCGCCCTTGCGAAGACTCGACCTGTGGCGCCGGACTTATCCGGACCAACCCTCCGCGCCTTTGCCGATCGAATCCGATTACGCCCGGCTATGGAGTTCACGGCCACGACATCCTTCAAGACTCACCTTTGGCGACATCCTCGAATGCACTAAAGTCTCTCTTTATCCGGAGAGCCCCGCCGGATCGCAGTCGACGGTTGGGATGCGGACGACGAAGAAATTCAAAGCCCACCCACCACCCACTTTGATATTATCGTCAAATCTTACACGACGTGCTCGATTTCGACCAAGACATCGACGGTATGGACGACGTATGTAGGAGACAATAATGAACCAGCACCTATAGGACGCCGGACAATCTCATCCCATGATTAAAAAAGCAAGAAGGCCACCCGTCGGATGGACGACCCCACGGCGTAAAAGAGAGCGTGAATGGCGCCAAGACACAAGCCAATATGCGATCCGCATAAGGATTCACATCAAGAGGATGGCCCTTAGGTCCATCTATGGGCCAAGAAAGCAGGCTCACAAAGCAATGCAATACGCCAAAATTCAAGATCATGGCACACCCAATATAGGGCGCCGACACCCCTATGTTTCACCGATGAGGTGCCGGATCATGAATTTCCAGCGGATTCAAACCCGTAAACATAGAGGCATACGACGAACAATGCACTCGAGTCTCGGATCGAGGATTACATCCTCCACATACACATGGCTAGAGGAGACGATCTCCACGCCATAAAATACTTACCCTTAAACTCAAAGGGCCAGCTCGGCATTGGCTTAAAAGCCTCCCAAAAATACCATTGAAGTCGGGAAGAGCTCGAGGATGCATTCCGCAAATTTTCAGGGGACTTATGTCCGCCCGGATGCGCATTTATCTAAGTCACATAACTCAACAGCCCGAGAGTCAGCCCGAAATTCTCGAACAGGTTCCTTACTAAAAGAACCAAATAGTCGATCGTCTGGACGCCAAGCCTTAGCAGCTTTCAAACACAACGTCTCGAGACGAATGGCTCGCTGCACACCTCGCCAAGAAAAGCCAAGAACAATGGCCGATTAATAAGCTCTCATGACCCGCTTATGCTGGAGAGGACAGCTGGCTGGCTAGATGCAGCACCAAATACTCGAGTACATCCAAACCAGGATGGAATGAAATCACGACGCAGAAAAGATCAGCACCGAATAAAGAAAATGGCCCAAATAGTACGGCGGTCAACGCCGGATTCAAAAGCTCTCGTCGAACAACAAAACACTGCCCCTAAAGGATAACAAAGGACGAGCTATCCAACCTAAACAAGATTCTGGACAGATATGTCAAATACATGGTACCTCCGGAAGCCTCGCAAACCATACCCACGTAGATTGTTGTCTTCAAGCAGTCCGCCGACTTAATGCCGAACACAAGGGGCTCGACACACCAAGGGAAAATGATGACGAGCACCACAAGCAGAGCCCGAAAACAAAAGAATTTCCCACAAAAGGTTAAACAGTAAACTCACTTCACGTGATCAAAGGAAAAGAGCGGCGCCCACTAAGAGGCGCTACCGCACATTGGTTGTCAAAACCAATCACCTTCGACCATCGTGACTATTCCGATAATATCCGGAACGCAGGATGGACTGCCTTGATATTGGATCCTATAATCGACGGATTCCAATTTACACATGTCCTCATGGATGGCGGCAAGGACATAAACCTGATATATCAGACACAATCCGCAGGATGGGGATAAACCCAACCAAAATTCGCCAGAGCAACACCTCCTTTAAAGGAGTACCGCCCGCCCATACGCCTCTGCAGACGGGCTCCATACCGCTAGAAGTTGTGTTTGGTTCATCCGACAACTTCCGCCGCGAAGGTTACTCTTCCATGTCGCCTGCTTAAAGGTAGCCATCAAGCACTATTGGGACGCGAGGCTTTCGCGCTTTTAACGCAATACCGCATTATGCATCTCTAACACTTAAAATGCCCGGTCCACGCGACATCATCTCCTTAAAAGGAAGTATTAGTGTTACTCGAGCACGGAAAAACGGGAGATCTGCCTTGACAGCCCCAAGAGCTATCCGGCTCGCTAGGCAAAGAACCTGAATTGGTCATTCAAACCCCGGACACGGCTAGACGAGTCCGGCGCTTACTTGCAGCATACCCCACACGAGGGGCCGATGCATGTATAACAAGAGACAATAAAGCTCCATCTTATTCACTTCTTCGAACTGCATTTCTGCTTATTTAATATTAAGTACATTTTTCGCACGATCCTTTTCTTTTCAAACTAAGTTCCTCCCTTTACAGATGAACAACGTATACACCCGCCCAGATACGCACAACGGAGACACAGCGCAGACGCAGCAGCAGGGACCCGCTGTAAGGATTCTTTTCAGATTAAGACCCTGCGAAACCTTTTTTCACCGCTCTTGTTGATATACATTCCCCGCCCTTAAATATAACCGAGGAGGAGGCTGGTGCTTGGCATTGGCCGCACTGAATTTTTATGCTGCACTCGACACAAAGGGCTTAGGGCCTTATTTTGCCCATTTTTATAAAGACCAATACCTTAGGGAGTATTCGCGCCTCGAGTTAGGCCTTATATGCATCAGCTTCAATCATGTCTTTGGTCAAATGTTGGGTTGCCCGCCTCGTGTTTTGCTGCCTTACGCCTGCTTTCACGGCTAACGCGGCACTGTGAGAACTATCGCGACAGTGCTCCCCTGTTCGCCCGGGCGAGCACCTCAAGAGAGAAAGCCGAAAACTGACTGTCATGATATAGCGAGAGACTGGTCAACCACTGATGACTCACAGAATGTTTAGAATTCCTCCAAGATTAACGGCGACCGGTTTTCGTCAGCACATACGCACTCTCAATTCGGGAGAGTGCGTGGCCCCTGTGGGCTATATAGTAGCCCCACCTCGAACTCCTATGGCTAAGTGAAAGTGATAAAGCATTATAGTCCGTTGCCTGGTTTGCTACGCTACCACCTCCTTAACAGACCAAGACGTTGGATTAAGTGTGAAAAGCGCTTTTTAAACACCCCGCACTATGTGCGGGGGCTAAAGCCAAGGACTGCCATCTTTCAAAGTTATATACATATACATAAACGGTCGACAAGGAGTAGTTTACTACTTGAACGCACAAGTATAAAAAGCACTTATATTACATTGAAACATCGTTTTCACAAATCATACATGTCATTCAAACATAAGATCCTTCGAGCATCGCTGCCTCTATTAAACGAAGGCCAACAGACTTCTTCAAGTAGTGCTCGGCAGTGCTCGCCTCGTCTCAATCTCGATGCAACGTCGCTGGCCTTTCATCTCGCCAAGATGTCTTGACACGGCAAGAGCCATCCGCGCCCTCAATACATGCCGATCGCTTATCGCGCCGACACGCTGCACCGCTTCCAAGAAACTGCTGCACTACACCAAAATAGTTTTTCGCCGGGTCCGTCCGCCACAAGTGAGTCAAGACATGCTTCATGGCCAATCCGACAATCGATTCAGCTCGCCCACTCGACCAACCGATCGGTCAGCGGCAGAGGACGCCCGACTATGGAATTGCGACCAAGATAGCTTTTTCCTTTGTGCCCCTTCCGCCCCGGAAGTGCTCAACCGCGGCCCACAACGCCGCCGCCAAGTCCATATAAGCATCCTCCGAACTCCATAATTTATCCAACGGAGCATACTTTGATCTGTATATTTCTCCGCAGCAAAACGGTTTTCCAGCCGAATTGCCCCGCCTCGCCTCAGCCCTCCTTGGCAGCTCTCAAAGCCGATTGGCACTCTTGGTTTCGCGGCGCCTTCTTTAGGCCCTCCTGCTCCGCTTTGATGTTCTTTTTCAAGAACCTCGCAGCGATCGGGTAGCATTCCTTAACCTTTTGGCCATCTCGCCATCTCCTCTTTGCTTCGCAAAGGAGCAGCCCGCTCAGCTTCTAGCTCTTCGCCGCTTTTAAAGCAGCCAGACATTACTCCCCGCTTGTTCTTCGCCGGGCAAGTTCTGCCCGCAGCCCTCAACGGCAGCGCACACCATCCGCATTAAAGTATACAAACAAGAAGACATGGGCGCCAAGCTCCCTTAACAGGTGTCCGTGATAGAAGTCGACACCCAGACTCGTCAAACCGCTTATTGACCAGCTGATGTCCGTGATTCGCCTCGCTGTTGCCGCCTAGTTCGCATATTCATCAGTCCGCCGGCCTCCGGACGCCCCACCACCTGTTTAGGAGCGGCGATATGTTAAAATCGAGAATTTGATCTCGCACGCCGTCAATTTTTGACAACATACCGAGTCTCGTGGGCTACTATCTATACATGGCGATTTTATATGCATAATCGCAAGAGGTACATTATTTTTATGCATTTCAAACCTCGCCAAGAAGCTTCGACGGTTTCAGGTAATCCGCTTCAAGGATGCAATTTTTCAATCACTGCACTCCATTAGAGCACGGTGATCTTCGAGATAGCCGCCGCCTGAGCAAATCCTTCAACCTCCGACCGCACACCACTTGGCGCCGACCTTCCGCCTCGGCCGGACTTGGGGAATCCCTCCGCGACGACACCTCCGGTCGTCCGCTTCACATGAGGGTGCAACAGGTGGAGGCGTTTTCTCCATCATCTCCGGAAGAAGATCCCCAAAGACGAGCTCACTGAGAAGGGCTGAGGTCCGAACTACAAGGTACGATTTCGTTATCTTTATAAATAAATATAGGATGTTCCTTATTTACAAGACCCCTTCGCTTTACTTACGGCTCATTGGAGGGCTGATCCTTGGGGAAATAAAGGCGCTGGGTTACTTCCCAGCGCTGCACTCTCCGACTAAGATTCCTTCCTTTCTTTGAGGCCTTGACCTCCGGATCTTCCTAAGCGTCCTTTCTCCCTCGGAAGGTGGGACTTTAATCCTCCTTCCTTGATAGCCTCCTTCGCAGAGGCAGCTGCTCTCCCGCTCCTCCCTTCGCTTTCTTCAAAAGGCGACCTTCAACATCTTGGTCAACATGGATCCGCGGGTCTCCGGGAGCGGAGCCGACACCTTATCAACTTTGCCTTGGCTATCCACTCCTGCTCAAGAAACGGCCTTTAAAGGGCATATATGTATAATAAATGAATGAACAGCTTGTCCGGTTACATGACTACTTACTTGAGCATCTAGGCGATTGCAGCTTAGTCCTGCCCTCGGTCAAGTCCGACACTCCTCTCGTGATCCAAGAACAGTTTATACATCTCCACCAAGGGCGCCGTGCCCATAAAATTTTGGAGAGCTCGTGGTCCCTCCGGATTGAATTCCCACAGTGGAGGGGGCGACGCTTGCAGGGTGAAGACGCCGATCACAATAACCCGCGCCAATGCAACCAGATTGATCCTCTTTCCCGGAGATATCGACACGGCCTCGCAGCAGGGAACGCCCTTGACGACCCCCGCACGAGCCCCTTGTTGACCCATGACGCCACCAGCTGTGGTGGACCTCGAGGAAGGCGGTGGAGCGCCACCATTTTGTGCCCCTAGGAGTGGTGATATAAAACCACTCCTGCTGCATAAACCAAGCTCCTCTTGAAAAGAGCCCTCGGCCACGGAGCACCAGCCAAGATTTGCTTATGACCGCCCTCCGCACTGCTTGCTGCCCCTTGATCGCTTTTGGTTCCACCTTGAAGGTCTTGAGCCACAATCCAAAGTGTGGGGTAATATGGAGGAAGGCCTCACATACAACAATGAATGACGAGATATGGAGGATGGACTGGATTCAAGTCATGGAAATCAAGCCCATAATAAAACATGAGCCCTCGCACAAAAGGGTCCATCGGGAAGCCTAAACCCCGACGGAAGTGAGACACGAACACCACGCTCTCACCGGCTCAGAGGGAATGACCTGCCCCGAGCAGCAGCCCATGCGAAATCTCGCCGTTAGATACCCGGCGCCTCGCAGCTTTAGCACGCCTTCTTCTGACGGAGGAAGACATCCATCGGCCATGCTGGTCGGAGCCGACATCGCCGAGAGTCCGGCGCCTGAATCTGAAGCTTTGGGTGTTGGAACTCAAGCACGAGGCTAACTCGATAGAGGGTACAAAAGGAGAGGGCCTTGGTCTCATTATAAAGAGGTTGAATACCAAGAGCCCAACCTGTGGTCGACTAGGACTCGCTTTTGATAGAGAAGGCAGCTAACGGGCACGGTTGTTACCCACGTCCGTATTGATGAGAATCTTGAATAAGGGGGCACGATCTACGCTTTGATAAGACGTACAACATAACCGCTAAACACGCTGAGGTGGAACAATAAAAAACGATTCATATAAAAGCCTGGCTGGTGTGATGTCACGCATGAATACGCCAACAGATCTCGCAAAAATTATTCTCTACGGTTATGTGGAACTTGTTTTGCAGAGCCGACACTATCCCGGTGTTCACAATCTTCTATAAATTATTCAGATGAAGAACCCGCTTGCAATGTCAAGACAATATACATTGACCGACTCCGCCATTGAGGCCTGGTTCAGGGCTACCGAGGGAGTTCCGGACTATGGGGTGTCCGGATAGTCGAACTATCATCATCGGCCGGACTCCAAGACTATGAAGATACAAGATTGAAGACTTCGCCCCGTGTCCGGATGGGACTTTCCTTGGCGGAAGGCAAGCTTGGCGACACGATATGTAGATCTCCTACCATTGTAACCGACTGTGTAACCCTAACCCTATCCGTGTCTATATAAACCGGAGGGTTTTAGTCCAGAGGACTAAGAACAATCATACCATAGGCTAGCTTCTAGGGTTTAGCCTCTTGATCTCGTGGTAGATCCACTTTGTAACACACATCATCAATATTAATCTAGCAGGACGTAGGGTTTTACCTCCATCAAGAGGGCCCGAACTGGTTAAAACATCGTGTCCCTTGTCTCCGTTACCATCCGCCTAGACGCACAGTTCGGGACCCTTACCCGAGATCCGCCGGTTTTGACACCGACAACGACGCTTGAGACGACCAAGACTTAGCGCCTGTATGGCCACCGGAAGGCCACCATATGACATATACATGGTGGACATCCCAAAAGATGGGAA
The DNA here is from genome assembly GCA_021605205.1 of Aegilops longissima. Classification (NCBI taxonomy): domain Eukaryota; kingdom Viridiplantae; phylum Streptophyta; class Magnoliopsida; order Poales; family Poaceae; genus Aegilops; species Aegilops longissima. Next base: position 28,793 of record JAHIAM010007766.1, on the reverse strand, counting down.
CGGCGATGGAACAACGGAGGATGACCTCAAGAAACAAATCAAGCACCGACGCCGCCGGGCGCCGCTTAAATCCCGCCACAATAAAAACGGTGATTCTGCATGGAGATAATAACACCCTGGACAAAGTCAAGAGAACCCTCCAAAGCAGGACTCATCGCAGAGGAGGAGAAGTGTCCGCACGACAAAGGCGCAGGCGCGTAAAGAGAGGTCGAGGACGATAATTATGCGCCCCTCCAAGATGAGGCAAGCCTCATTTACGCATTTAATTTGTCGTGCTCGAGGATCTCGCCAACAGAGCGCTTTCAAACGCAGGCTTATAGCCACGGCTAGCAGCTTTAAGAAAAGCAGCAACAGCTTAGAGCTGACCAGATCTCGCTAGCGACAGATGGACCAAGTCCTTGCAGCCAAGAGTATGAACTCAACGCCCTCCAAAAGCTACCCAAACGCATGCCGCTGTTTCGATCAGAGGAGGAAGCACCCAAGTCACCAGCAAGACGACATGCCAGATCGCCACCCCGCGGGTCAGCGATGTAGAAGCCTCGCCCTCCGCCAAGCCACACCCCGACGCCGCCAAAAGTACCAAGGCACGGAAAACGCTACCGACTTAAGTAGATATATTGAGGATAAGGCAAAACATACAAAATCGATCTACGGATCGCGGCGCCTCAACGACGCTGGATGATTACCGTCACCAGACACAAAGAAACCCAGCCGGGCCGAACACAAGAGACAAAGCTCATATGAGCTACGCCGTGATATAGCCCAATACAGAGGCGCCAAGACACCCACTATGCTTCACAGATGAAGTAATGGATCATCAAATCCCCGAGGGCTTCAAACCCGAAACATCGAATCATACGATGGTACCACAGATCCTGCGGGCTGGATCGAGGACTATCTCCTCCATATCCACATGGCCCGTAGTGATGATCTACATGCCATCAAATACCTCCCACTCAAGCTTAAAGGACCAGCTCGGCATTGGCTCAACAGCTTGCCAAGAGAATCAATTGGTTGTTGGGAGGACCCGAAGCCACATTCCTTGATAACTTCCAGGCACATATGTGCTAACCACTAGACGCCGGCGACCTTAGCCACATAATTCAGCAGCCAAGAATCGCCGCATAATTCGGACACGGTTCCTAACAAAGAAAAATCAAATCGCTTGATCGTCCGGATGCAGAGGCCCTTGCAGCCTTCAAACATAACATCCACGACGAGTGGCTTGCTCGACACCTAGGACAGAAAAGCCAAAATCCCGACAGCCCTCACAACACTCATGACCCGCTTTTGTGCGGGAGAGGGCAGCTGGCTAGCTCGAAGCAACAACTTGGCCAAACATCCCGATAGTTCGGATACCAAGGACAACAATGGCAGGTCGCGTCGCAATAAGAACAAGCGCCGATTAACGGCGATAATATCAAGATACGGCCATCAATGCCGGATTCGTGAGGCTCTAAACCCGTCACGAAGAAGCCATTCAAAAGAAATACCAGGCCCGCCCAACTTGGACCGAATACTGATCGCAGCGATACATGGCACCTCTAAAACCAGCCAATCACACCAACAGGATTGTTGGGTGTTCAAGCAAGGTGCAAGTTATGCCAACTCAATGACAAGGGGCTGCATAGCGATGACGAGGAAGAGCCCCAACCGCCAACAATAGAGGATGTATGGGTTTTCCTACACAAGTGCGGACGGTGAATATGATATACGCAACCCACATACCCAAAAGGGAGCGGAAGGCACTAAGGGACGATATGCGATGGAGCCACGCCTCAAGTTCAACCCATGGTCTTCCTGCCCATCACCTTCGATCAAGGGACCACCCCACTAGCATCCGCACGCGGTTTCACCGCATTGGTTCTTGACCCAATTATCGACGGATTTGCCTCACCGAGTCCCGATGGACGGCGGTAGCAGCATCGAACTCGCTTTATCGTGATACAAAGGCGCAAAATGGGCATAGACCCTCAAGGATTAAACCTACAAAGACGACCTTTAAAGGCATCATACCGTGTAGAGGCCAGTTGTACGGGCTCGCCACACTCGGTGGTCTTCGGATCCCCGATAACTTCCGGCGTTAAGAGTTAATCTTCGACATTGTCCCATTCCGCAGCCGCTATCACGCATCGCTCGGATGAACCGTGACGGTAAAGTTCAATGCGGTGCCGCACCACGATACCTCAAGCTCAAGATGCCAGCCCTCGAGGAGTAATCACGGTCAATGGAAACACCGAACGCCTCCGAACGGAGGAGCACACGACGGCCCTCGTGGCGGAGGTACAAAGCAGCCTCTCACAGCAATTCTCGAGTCCGCCATTAAGCCGCCCGGACACCGCTGCGCCCGAGTAACCTACAACAAGACCGCCTCGCACGATCTCAAGCATCGCCAGAGTAATCCGCCCCAATCCCCGCCTCGCGAAATCGCTGGCTAGTATTACGCTGCATATAATTACGCCCGAGATACCATGGGCATATGGGGAGGGCAAGACCACGACGCCAAGAATGCGGCTCGACCGCACTGTGGGCCCCTATTGTGTCATTCTTTTATTTTTCCTTTTTCTTCCTTTTTTCTTACTTTCAGACTCCGCCTTTGAGAAGTCCTGTCCGACACTTGAATCGCTGAACTCACGATGCAACAGCCAGGAAGCGGAAAGCCACGCCGAATGTTCAGTGGTCTCTATTACGAGAATTATACCTGTTTTACATATCATCCCGCAGCCTACCCCGAGAGGGGACATATTAGATAGTCCCATTCCTTGCTTATCGCACTATTTTGTATCGCTTTTGCTTTCATTGCAGTACCTTTTTGAATAAACAATACATAGCTTTTGCCTATTATTGCACTCTTTTATCTATCTATATATATGTTCATTTCATGACATGTTGCAACTCAGACACTTTGGTACGGCTAATACACCAGGGGCTTAAGTATCCCAAAATTATGGTGTGATAAGTCTGTACACTTTCACAAGTGCGGCACCCCAAACTTATAGCATTATATGAATCGGCTCAATCATGTCTTGGGTCAATAGTTGGGTTTGCCCAGCCCCCAGTTTTTGGTACCTTACGCCCGTTATATCGCTAAGGTAGCATCGGAGAACCATCGCGATTGTGCCTCAGCTTGAGCTGGGTCGAGCACCTCTGGAGAAAGCTAAACTGACCGCCATGATAGGGCGAGAGCCGGTCGCTGTTCGAGAGGTTTTTTCGGTCCCTAAAGACTTATGCCGCTTAGAGCGAGGAACCGGAATTGTCCGCCAAGGCGTGATAGCGCCTCTAACTCGGCTTCCGAATACTAGGGGCTTCACCAAATTTAAAATTATAGAATTCTATGGCTAAGGAGAGTGTTCAAGCATTATAAGTCCGTTGCTTTGTTCGCTGTGTTGAGCGCCTCCCTAGATGGACCCAAGAATGGGAACAAGAGTGCTCAAGTTTATCCCAACACCCCAACACTGTGGCATGGGGGCTGAAGCCAACGACTTGCCATCTCTCAAATTTGATAAACGCCGCATGTAAGGTAATATTTTAAATTAATAAGCGCTGCTTAGCGATATGAACAAGTTTTCAGCGACAGTGATAACAAATGCGAGTTTATTCAAAAATTACATCTTTGGAGCACTCATCCGCTATTCAAGCTGGCACCTTCAGAGGCCCTCATAGTACATTTCGGGCGTATGATGCTCATGGCCCTTGGTGGTCTGGTCTGTCACAAGCTTCTCCGATCCATCTTGCCCTAGTGCACTTTAGCACGGGCAAGGGCCCGACGGACACCTTCAATGCAGACGGAGCGCTTGATGACTTCAATGCGTGGACAGCATCCACCAGCCGCCGCACCAAGCCAAGTAGCTCCTGGCATGGCTCCAATGGCCACAGCCGCTTATAAGGCCCTTCATGGCCTGTTCGGCGACCTAGTGGAGCTCGACCAGCTGCTTCAGCTGGTCGCCAGGGCACTGATGTTCGCCTCAAAGATACCGAGACCGTAACACCTTTTCCGCCGAGCCCCTCCTTGGCGCGTAGAATGCGCAGCATCGTATACACTATGGGCAAATCATAATGCTCCCGGAGAGCTCCGAATCCGGTAAGTAATAGGTAATTCACTTTCACATGCTTGCTTTGCATAAAGAATGCCTTACCCGCCGCTATCTTCTTCAACGACTCAATTTCTTGAGGGCTTTTTGGCCCTCGGCCTTAGCAGCTTTGGCACTCTCAAGAGCCGAGGCGAGCTCGACTCGAGTTCGAGTCACGCCCAAACCCTCGTGTTCTTCCACGAGAGCTTGAGCTCTTGCCGCATTTGGCCAGCTGCGCCTCCCACTTCTCTCGCCGGTGCGCTCCACAGCCGCTGAGCCGGCCACGGACACCGCTCCTTCGTGGTCGCCACTCGCTCGTGGCCCCTATAGTACCCAAGTTATTCCTGCTATTTTTGCAACCAAACCTTTTCTATAAGGTATTTCTTTAATAAGGTATTACTTACCTTCCTTGTCCTCGAGCTGCTTCTTGGCTTGTCCGAGCTCGCTCGACCGCCGAGGTTCTGCTTCAATGCATTGACCTCCGCACAAGGCGGCAGAGGTCAAGAGCGCAGCCTGTGATTCCCATATTGACATACTTATGTTAGACTCCTCAGATATCTTTTTAGATCCTTAGTCCTGCTTTTCTTCCAACACCGAACTAAGCATCAGGCTACCGCCTATGCGGTAATATTTTTACATATTCTAAATCTTACCTCAAAGCCTATTAGAAGGCTGGTATAGCCACCACCCGCTTGGCGGATCGAATCGTCCGGATCACCGCACTCATAATAAAGGCGGTGCTTCCTCGATGGAAGCGCTGTTAAGCGCCCAAGAGCTATCCGGTGCCTCCGCTGGACGGAGGACACCGGTGTCTTACCTTCTTGGCGAAGGATCCGCTGCCGGACTTCGAACCGCTGATGGTTCCGCATGGAGTCCGGACGAGGGTCGGGCTTAGGGTCCCGGGGTCTTGCCCCACGCGCTCGAGTCCGGAGGTTGCCTTGTGGCTCCTCCCGCGCCACCTCCTCTGACCAAGCCCCTTGGGGCACCACCCGTGTCGCCCGCAGCGTGGGGTGAGGAGGCGGTCGGAAGCGGCACTTCCATTTCCGACGAGCCTGTGGACCCGCCGATGAATCGGCGAACTCGCCTTGGGCGGGCTGCACAATTGTTCGACATTAGAGAACACTCAATAATAAAAAGCCATGGGTATCCGGACACTTACGATCTCGCCAGGCTCGGCCCTCGAGGCTAATCCTCCTCGTCGCTGCCGACGCTGGTGGAGAAGTCCGGAGGAAGGGTTCTTCCTTCTGATTCTCCGCCTCCCGCTGGGGGCGGCTTCCTTTTCTTCTCCTCTCACTGGGAGGAGCTTCTTCTTCCTCCTCGCCCTCGTGGAGAAGATTCTGCTCAGAACCGACAAGACTCAAGCGCCGGGAGCTCCTTCGAGTTCCCGTGGCCTCCTTCTGGTTTTTCTCCCGCACCACATGGGTGCCGGAGACAGCAGCCCCACTAATCAAGGCGCCCTGCTGGTCTTCGGCAAAGGAGCCGGACAAGCAATCTGTCCGGACGCCTTCAGCCAGTCCTGCCAAAGAATAGGGAGTTTTTAGATCCCACATAGAGTCAATCTATGAAAAAGAGTCCCGTGAAGGGTAAATAACTTACTCGCCGCTTGACGCCGCGAGCTGTATCCGCGATCTTTGTTAGCGGATGTCGGGCTTCAGTTCTTGAACAAAGACCTTCCGCATCTTTGTACGTAGTGTCAAGAGCCGCTCAAGGTTCGTGTCAGTGCCGGATCGAACTCCCACAAGTTAAAGGCCCGTTGTTGGCATGGGAGAAGCCGATTCGATGAGCATCACCGATTACGCCGACAAGCCTCGAGATTCTTGTCCACCAGGTTTCGGACGCATGTTTGAGTCCGGATAGTTCTTCCGAATTCCCCACGCCGTGCCCGCTCTTTTTCCATGACGGAGCCGTGGGGAAGCCAGATCGAATTGGGGCCGCCACCCATTCGGGTCGCGGGCTCGGTGATGTAGAACCACCCCGATTGCCACCCTTTATTATCTCCACAAAGGCGCCGAGCCATAGGACCTTGGCCATCTTGCCAACCATGGCGCCCGCACTGGCTGACGGCCGCCCACTACCTTCGCCGGACGTTGAAGATCTTCAGCCATAAGTCAAGTGGGGCTGATGCAGAGGAAGGTTTTGCACACGACGATAAACGCCGAGATGTTGAGGATGAAATTGGGGCCAAGTCATGGAAGTCCAGTGCCGTAGTAGAACATGAGCCCCTGACAAATGGGTGAAGTGGAAAACCTAGTCCGTGGAGGAAGTGGGGAGAAACACCACCTCTCATGGGGCCCGGGTTGAATGAGCTGCCCTGATCGGGCAGCCTGTGGCGATGTCGCCGGACAAGTATCCGCCTCGCAGCCTTGTGATGTGCCCTCCGTGATGGAGGAGGCCATCCACCTGCCTCCCACCTCCCGACATGGTTGGAGAAGGTTGAGGTGGGATGTGGACTTGGGCGCTGGAGCTCGAAAGCGCGGAAATGGATAAGCAAAGGAGGAAGAAGGCGAGGTGAAAGGGTGGATCCTTATCCCTTATATGGACGGACGGGGTTATGCGCCCCCACCAGCCCGGTAAAACTCGCTATTTCCCAAGCGCCAGAATCAATGGCGCGGATGGGTTACCCACGTCCGTATTGATGAGAATCCTCAGAATAAGGGGGCACGATCTATGCTTTGATAAGACGTGTTAAGGAAACCGCCTCGCTAAACACGCTTGAGGTGGAACAAGAAAAACGATTCATATAAAGGCCCGGCCGTGGTGTGATGTCACGCTGAATACCACAGCAGATCTGGCAAAAATTATTCTCTACGGTGTTATGTGGAACTTGTTTTGCAGAGCCGACACTATCCTTGTGTTCAAAACCTTCTATGAAGTATTCGAGGAGGAACCCGCCTCGCAATGTCAAGACAATCAACGCTACCGGACTCATCGCCATTGAAGCCTGGTTCAGGGGCTACCGAGGAGTCCCGACTAGGGGTGTCCGGATAGCCGGACTATTGTCACGGCCGGACTCAAGACTATGAAGATACAAGATTGAAGACTTCGCCCCGTGTCCGGATGGGACTTTCCTTGGCGTGGAAGGCAAGCTTGGCGACACGGATATGTAGATCTCCTACCATTGTAACCGACTTGTGTAACCCTAACCTATCCGTGTCTATATAAACCGGAGGGTTTTAGTCCGAGGACTAACAACAATCATACCATAGGCTAGCTTCTAGGTTTAGCCTCCTTGATCTCGTGGTAGATCTACTCTTGTACTACCCATATCATCAATATTAATCAAGCAGAGTAGGGTATTACCTCCATTGAGAGGGCCCAACCTGGGTAAAACATCGTGTCCCTTGTCTCCTCGTTACCATGCCTAGACGCATGCTCGGGACCCCTACCCGAGATCCGCCGTTTTGACACCGACACTTCTCCTTCTCTCGATGTGATCTCTCTAAATGATAAGCTTTGATGTGATCTCTCTCCCTTTGACATCAATTTCCAAGAAGGGCTTGATAAAGATGTAATCTCTCTCCCTCTAGAATTTTTCGTGAATGGGTTTGATCCTTGAGTCACAACTTAAAGCAATGATAAAAATGTGATGCTTGTTGAGGACAAGATTCATTGAGTGGAGCTGAAATGCATTTAAACACAGAATATGTGGCAAAGTGTTTTCCTGTTATGAAATCGGTAGCACTGAAGTTGTAGGCTTCAAGTTGCACCGAAAGGATTCGCTGGACCGAAACAACAAAACGTTGAACCTGAGTTCATCGCAGAGAAAACACTTGTCACCTCAGCTCACTAGACTAGTAAGATCTCACAAAGATTTGCAAGGAATTAGATGAAAGATATGCAAGGAATTAGATGCGAAAATGCAGAGAAAACAAAAGAAACCTAGATGAAGTTTTTTTTTGAAAAGGGAAACACAAATGCATGAGTCAAATGCAAAAACTCAGAAAAGAACACATGAGAACTTCATCTAGAGATGGTCGGCGACAAAGTCACCTATGTTAGAGTATATTGACTTAGGAGTCAAGTGAGATCACTTGATCATAGGCCATACTATCGCTTAAGCTCAAAATGGGGTTGCCATTTTCGTTAAAGCATCTTGATGTATTCACATCTTGTCGAGTTGCTTTAACTCATGACTCGGAGTAAAGCTTCTAAGATGGAATAACATACCTTGGTTGGTGGTGTTGTCCATGTAGTTGAACTTGCATGGGTTGCTCAAGGTTGATGTAGCTCATCAAGAATTTGGAGCACCACTTGGATTTTAAGTCCATCTACCTACATGGGTTAATTCTTGCAAGGAAGAGCACTTGTATATCCAAAAATGACAATCATGAAACTCAACATAGAATTTGTCAAAGGATATGTTTGAATGGTTTCGTGCTTCCTTGTCTTCAACCACCTTGTGTAAAGACTTGGTGATGTAGAGATTGCTCAAGATATGAGTAGGTTACAATCTCATGGAATTGATTCAACCAAGTACTTACATGGGTTAGATAACATGCAAGATACAAATATGTCCAAGACATAAGTTTTTCATCCTAAGAGAAATATCAAGGATTAGTCATAAGCTCATGTCTTGCATGTATCCAATGGAGTTTCTACTCCAAGTTTGAAGCATCAATGATGTTCAATTCTCCTCTTAACCTTCGACTTGTGTGTAGCCTTGGGCGACTTAGACGTGCTTTGTTGCGTAACTACTTGTCCATCTTCATCTTGCTTGTTGCGAAACACCCATTTGGTACCGGCGATGTTGTGGTTGTTGTCGGGCTTCTCAACCAATGTCCAAACTTGGTTCCTGGCAAAGTTATGTAGCTTTTCATGCATAGCATTTATCCAATCCGGATCTTCCAATGCTTCTTCGACCTTCATAGGTTCAATGCTAGAGATGAAAGAATATTTTCACAAAAGTTAGCTAAACGAAGTTTTAGAGCGAGTGATTCTCCGGTTTGAATATCATTGTAGATTTGCTCGACGGGATGGTCTTTAGCAATTCTTGCTCGAACTCGTGAAAGCTTTTGCTTGGGTCTTCGTTGAACATCTTCTTAATCTTGTTCTTCTTCTTGGCCTTCTTCATTGTTGGCGTTGTCGCTCTTTGTCGTGGTGGAGAAGGAGGTTGTTGACGCTCATCTTGATGCACTTCCTCGCTTTTCTTCATCTTGGTGTGTCCCACTTGTGGATGCTTCCGTATCAACTCTTGGTTCACCTTGTCGTGAAGTAGAAGCTTCCACTTGACTGACGAGGTACTCTCCTTCACCTCCGTTGGACGGACCTTGCCAATAGACAAGTCTTGGATTGCTTCCGAAGGATCTTTGTCTCCTACATCAATTGGCAATTGTTCTACTTATGCAGTCAGTTAGATTCATCAAATTCACATCTACCGCCTCTTCAACCTTTCGGTGAAATTGTTGTAGACACGGTAAGTGTGAGAATTTGAGCCATAACCTAGTAGGAAACCTTCATGAGACTTAGGAGCAAATTTAGAACGATTTATGCTTATAAAGAATGTAGCACTTTGAGCCTAATACTCAAAAGTATCCAACTTGGGGTTTGTTACCGTGAGTAGCTCAGATGTCGCTTTTGCCGAGTAGCTTGTGAAGATATAAGTTGATTTGTTGCATGACAAGCTGTCTCAACCGCTTCATCCCAAAAGTGCTTCGCTGCCTTGTACTCATCAAGCATCGCTCGCCATTTCGATGAGCTGCCTGGTTCTTCCTCTCAACAACTCCATTTTGTTGAGGTGTACGAGCCTGAGAACTCGTGTGAAATCCCTTCTTCACAAGAAAGGTGTCCACATTTATGCGTTCTTGAACTTCGCTCCGTTGTCGCTGCTAACCTTCTTGATCTTCACTTCAAATTGGTTTTGGGCCTTCCTAGCTAAGTTTTGAAGATCTTTTGACCCATGCGATTTATCATCGAAAGAACACCCACGTAAATCTAGAAAATCATCAACTATAACTAGACCAAAAGAATTTCCACCGAGACTCTTGTAAGAGTTGGGACCAAAGAGATCCATGTGAAGTAGCTCGAGTGGCCTCTTCGTGGTCATGATGTTCTTCACGGGATGCCTTCCTCCAACCTGTTTACCCGCTAACAAGCAATCGCAAAGTCTATCCTTATCAAATATGACATCATTAACTCCAAGGATATGATTTCCTTTAATGCTTATCAAGGTTTCGTGATACCAACATGACCTAATCGCCTATACCATAACCAACCTTTTGAGGATTTAGCAATGAAGCAAGTTTTAGGTTGAGCCTTTTAGTGAAATCAACAATGTATAGATCACCTCACGCACACCAAGAAAGACCATTTTATGATTATCTCGACTAAACACTTGGCGCCTACTTCAGTAAATAGAACTTTGAAACCAAATCAGCAAGTCTAGATAATCGAAAGTGTTGTAGCCAAGAGATTCAACGAGCATGACATTTTGTATGGAGCTATCATGTGAGATGGCCACTGTCGGTGTCAAAACCGCGGATCTCGGTAGGGGGTCCCGAATCAGCGCCTAGGCGGATGGTAACAGGAGACAAGGGACACGATGTTTTACCCAGGTTCGGCCTCTTGATGGAGGTAAAACCTCACGCCCTGCTTGATTAATATTGATAATGTGTGTTACAAGAGTAGATCTACCACGAGATCAAAGAGGCTAAACCCTAGAAGCTAGCCTATGGTATGATTGTTGTTCGCCCCACGGACTAAAGCCCTCCGGTTTATATAGACACCGATAGGGTTAGGGTTACACAGAGTCGGTTACAATGGTAGGCGATCTACCCATCCAGACGCCAAGCTTGCCTTCCACGCCAAGGAAAGCCCCATCCGACACGGACGAAGTCTTCAATCTTGTATCTTCATAGTCTTGGAGTCCGCCGATAATGATAGTTTGGCTATCCGACACCCCCAGTCCGAACTCCTCAAGAGCTCCCTTAACTGGCTTCAGCGACGACGAGTCCGACGCCAGATATTATCTTCGTGTTGCAAGGCGGGTTCTCCTTCAAACTTCATGTTCCCGCTGAATAGTGTCCGCCTTTATAAATGTTGCGCCTTGGCTTCTACGCCCAAGAATGGTCTTCTTCCACATGTCGCATTTAATGCGAAAGGCTGGGATATTTTCACATTTTACCCCTAGTCGTATGTAACGAGCCGCCTATAAGAGAGGCGAGGATCTAGATCCAGCTCACACCATCCTCCATCCGCAAGTTCTCATTGAAGCGCCTGACAAAAATCCATTCTATCATGGATAGCCGACGCTGCTCCTCCTCTCGCCTCCCAGCCCTAAGACAGAGATTGGGGAGATGCTCGCCCACACAGCGAGCTAGTGGTACTTCAAACCGAGGGATATCTTCCCCAGCTTTCATGGTTCCGTTCGAGCTGACTAGCCACCTACAAGGGTGGAAAGCAAAGGAGAGCGCCCCAACCCTTCCAAAGGGGAGCGGGTATGCTTTGTCCCCTATCTAATAAGGGGACTTGATTTCCATACATCCGCTTTCTCCGGGCTCCTAGAGTTCTATGGACTCAACTTCACCACCTCACGCCTGCCCCATTTTGCACATCGCGGGCTTCGTAGCTTTTTATGAGCTGTTCTTGGGCATCGAGCCCCATTTTGCCCGTGGAAGAGATTGTTTTGTCTCGCACTTCGCTCTCATGAGGGGTCGATATATCAATTGGGAGCCGAAATATGGCGATCGCTGGACCGGATATCTATCCGCACCTCAAGAAGGCGCCCAAGACTGGCCTTCAAATGGTTCTACATGGAGGACACCCTCTGCCGGATCCAGTCCGGATCGCCTCCCGAGTTCAACAATGCTCCTTGAAGAAACGCCTGAGTTGGCGCTCATGAGCCCTCAACGGAAGATGATAGGAGCGCCCATTATCTGATGGGCCGGATTAGGTTATCGCCCATTCCGGATTGACCATGATTGGAGTCATGGCCACGCAGTATTATGCGAGGGTGCAGCCACTCCAATATAGGGGCCACCCTATGTGGGATTTCAACGGGAAGATGACGCCACCCGCTATGGCGGCAAGAAAGGCCGTGCTCGCAGCCGATCCGCAAAGATCCTGTCCGGCTTGTACAAGGGAGAGGAGGAGGACTTCTCCGCAAGAATCTGCTGAATGGATTTTCTATGAATAACCCTCGAGCTGGGTAAGCGGATGTTCATCTACCCGATCCATACTTTTTAAAGTCAAGTATCTTACTCGTGATTTCGACGCAGAGCTGCGCCGGACGTGGAGGGCATACGGCCTAACTCCACAGCCCGAGGATCCGAAAGATCCTTGATCCGACCTCCAAGAGGATCCGACATAAAGGTGGAGCTGATTGACGGGTGTTCCACCAACGTAGCGTGGATAATGCCCTAGTCGCCATTACGGCTGACTACCCCGGTTTGTTTCGCCTCCTGTGAATACGACCGAGGTCTTGACACCATCATTTGATCCACCAATTCTGACCATCCCATACCGATGGTGTATCGCAGGAGGTGCCTTTAAGGCGGAAGTCGAATCACGCGGCCACCAACAAGGGTCATCCGCCCAGCAAGGAAGAGGAGTACGACGCGAACCGAAATAAATGCCGCAACGGTACGGAGCACCGCTATTTTTAAGGGAAGGATCCCTAGGAGGTATACTAGTGCTCATAACTTTTCCAGAAGAGCGCCACGGATGTTGTCCGAGAGGTTACTAATCAAGCCTCCGCCAGCCATGCTCCAACGCATGGTCCGGAGGGGAGGCGAACAAGGCGTGAGCCGGACGCCCTCCGACGGAGGATGCCGACAGCTGTCCGCCACCCGGTTCGAGGTGGAGAGCGCCATGAATCACAAAGGCCACCGGACAGTTCTTCGTGACACGTGTTTCTCCCCGAGGCGTTAAATGCCTTGTCAAGGAACGCGCACCTCCGGCCGCCAAGATGGGTTAACCAGAGCCACGGAGAAGTATGTGAAAGACATATGGGTAAGTAATTTTAAGAGTTTATATATGCCAGTAGCCCCCGAGACTTAAAATAGTTGAGATAACTGATTTAAGGATCAATTATTATGCAGGATCTTACGGAGAAGAATACCCATCTGTCCCAGAGCTCCAAGAGTGCAAGGCCCAACTTGAGGTCAGATCGCCCGCAGGGGGAGCCACAGAGACCCCACCGGTAAGACGATTTTGAAAAGATAATTATTTAACAAAGTGCGGCGTGAATCTAACAATAATATTGCAGAGGGCACCGGACTAGATCCGGACAAGCAACAGTCATCGCGCCACCTAAAGGTCAAGAGAGGGTGCTTATGAAGGTGCAGCAGAGAGAAACAAGCTCCAAGATGCCCACACCCAGCGAGGAGAAGAGCTGAAAGGTGTTCGCCCAGCCGTCTGCCCGTCAGAAGGAGAATCAGCGCTTCTGTCGGCATTTATAGTAAGTGCTTGAACAAATTCCTTTGAAAAGAAGAATTCAAGATGAAGTCGATTGATGTAAATATGTCTTTAGGTGTGCTCATGTGTCACCTCATGGAGGAAATGCCTCGAGTCAACGGGTGACCAACTTCCCAGCTGGTGCAATTGCTCGAACGTGTTCGGCAGCGGCGAGTGGCGCTGCTCATGCTTTATGGCCATCCGCCTCCCTACCCGAGGGCCTTGGTGAGCTTGCTGAGAAGCTTCAGTGAGCACGGCGTCCCTCCGCTTGTGGAAGATATCATCGCCGTCAGGCGCCTGTGGAGGCTCGGGCCATGGTGAAGACATCGCTACCCGGGTTGACCCAAACCACATGGCCGAGGTCGGACTCAAGGGCCCGAGGGAAGGAGATCCTCGTGAGTTGATGTAATGCCAAGTAGAACTGGCCGCTGAAATATTCCCAACAGATCAGAATTAGATAGCTCGTTAGATGGGATTGAGGAGGAGTACAATCACCGGTTTGATGATGTAATTTGAAATGACATGAAAAATGCCTTCTAGCCGGATTGTAGATCCTTTGTCTTTATGGACTGCTTCGCTTCAACCTCGACCCAACAGTCCGGAGTGTGTCCGAATACCCTTACGGTTATAAAAGAACCGGGCATGCATGGAGACAAGGCCGGGGTCATAATTGCTTTATCGCATAAGTGCCCAACTAGTTATGTTATATTACATGGTTAGTAAGAAACATCTTCCAGGAGAATAGTTCCATATGGTTCCTTTTCTTGAGGCATGCCCTAAAGTGCAATGCCGGATCGAGAAAGTAGCGTAAAAGCATCTGGGGCAGATAAATAAGTAAGTAATAAATCATCTTTCAAGTCACCGATCAATATTCTTTAAGAACGCTTAGCCGCTTCACCTACCGAGGTACACATCCGCTGACCCGCAAGAAACATCGCAGAGGTGCTCCTTTACCTCCTAGCCAACAATCGGAACGAGGGTAAGCACAGAGCCAGCAACCTAGCTTGGCCAAAACTTAAGTCATATCGATGCATATAATGGTGAATAAAAGGTACATGCGGAAGTATGACATGTATTGGGCATGAAGCCCAGATGAATAAGCTTCAAAAGAAGCCCCTGTATAATGAGTGCCAGAGCACATCAAGTGTAAAGTAACAAAGCGCAAATCAGCCCATAAAAGGTATTGAAAAAGGTGGGAAGAAGGAGGAGGACAAGAGACAGAAAATATAAAAAGGTGGACGGGAGTGAGACGAACCCGAGTCCGGCGTTAGGGCGAGAATCTTCGGAGACGGGCTATGCTCCATGGGTTCGCTCGAGTCGGTTGTCGATGCGCATAGAGACGGTATGCCCGCCGGTCAGACTTGGTCGATGATGAAGGGACCTTCCCACTTGGGCTTAAGTTTGTCCTTTTCTTGTCCGCAGCGAGAACAAGTTCGCCAACATTGTAAGTTTTGGCCCGCATTTCTCTCGCTTTGATATCTTCGAGCCTGTTGCCGATAAAATGCGGAACGAGCCTTTGCCACGCCCCGCCCTCCTCTAAGGCGCCCAACTGTCCCGCCGATCTAACTCGGCTTCTTTCTTCGCATATGCGCACACGAGGTGAGTCATGAATTATATCGCAGGCGTAACTGCTCTCTCGCCAGATACCATAAAAAATGGTGTGAATCCAGAGTTCGGTTTGGCGGGTCCGCAGCTCCCCGAGTACGGAGTCGAGCCCTCTACCCAAAGGCGTGTTAGATTCCTTGAGGGACCGCACTAGTCCGGGTTTGATGCCGCCATGATTAGACCATTTGCTCGCCGACTTGACCGTTAGTTTGGGGGTGATAGACTGCGTAATCGAGCTTAATGCCCATGTTTTGCACCAGAGTTTAACCTCGCCGGCCGTGAAGTTTGTGACGCTATCGTGATGATGCTGTGGGGACGCCAAAACGTGTACTACCCTTGATATGAAGTCTATCACCGTCCGGATTCTGCTGCTTTAACCGCTTGGCCTCAATCCATTTGGTGAATTTGTCCACCATGACCAATAAGTATTGGTGCTTGTGGGTTCCCTTTAAGGGGTCCAACCATGTCAAGCCCCTGCACCACGAACGCCGTAATGGGTATAGTTTTGAGGGCGGTGGGTGGCATGTGGCTCGATTAGCAAAGAGCTGGCAACGACGATCATTGACTAAGTCCGAGCATCCGCCCGGCTATCGGCCAATAAAACTTGTACGAAGGCCTTGCCTACAAGGGCCCGGCTGCTGTACAGTGCCCGCCGAGTCCGGCGTGAATTTCAGCCAGAGATTTCGCCTTCCTCTTCGGAGATACACCTTTGAAGGACTCGTTGTGCTTTTCTTATAAAGTTCTTCCTCATGGACCTTGTAGGCTTTAGATCGCCGAACTATGCAACGGGCCTCATTTTGGTCTTCGGAAGTTCCCGCCGCAATAAGTAGGCTAGAATGGTTCTGTCCACGGGCAATTACTGCCATTATTTCGTGAGTCAAGGTGTTATTTCAATGGTCGAGCCACCGATAGTGTCGTAATGGTCTGAGTTAGGTGATGCAACCGGCTTCGATTGTTATTTCCGACTCCTCTTCCCATAATACGGATGGCTTAAAGAGCCGCTCCAGAAGATGTTTGAGGACGGCCCTCGCTTTCACCGATGCGCATAACACGCCCGCTGCCCGGATATTATCCCGGCTACATGGTGGAATTCGAGTCCTTCAACCGAGCTGACATTTTAGGACGGCGCTATGTAAGCTGCCATTTTGGATCTTTTACGCCAAAGTTCCGCTTACTTGGGATATTGCGAGGTTTGAATCTCCGCAAGCACCTCTAGGCGTTGAATGCCCATGGAGATTGCCATCCGGAGGCCATGTAGAAGGGCCTCATATTCGGATGCGTTGTTGGAATCCATGTACATTATTTGAAGTACGATTGATTGTGTCTCCAGCTGGGGACGCCAGACGACGCCAGCCCCAAGCCAGCCAACATTTTGGATCCGCTGAAATGCATGATCCAGTTTGAGTACGCGCTGCATTTTTAGGGAGTTCGGCCGTCCATTCGGGCATTTGAAGTCAGCCGAACCTCGCGACTTTATAGCTCGCCGTGGTTTGTAGGTTATGTCAAATGGTAAGAGCTCGATAGCCCATTTTGCAATCCTGCCCGCTATGTCGCGATTGTTTATAATATCGCTGAGAGGTACTTCGAGGCCACCGTTATTGAACACTCTTGAAAGTAGTGTCGCAGCTTCCGGAGGCTATGAACACCGTGACACGCTTATCTTTTGATAATGTGGGTACCGGATTTGCATGGATTTAGAACAAGGGATACGTAGTACAATCGGTTTTTGAAGAGGGAATTTGTGCCCTTCTCGCTTTCGCTCAACGACGAGTACCGCTACCGACAACTTGATGTGTTGCTGCGATATATAATAACATAGGTTCGCCCAGGTTGGGCGCGCCAGAACCGGATTCGTTGCCAAGATGGCCTTTATTTCTTCGAAGTCCGGCGGCAGCAGCATCCGCCCATTCGAAATGTTCGTGCGCCGGAGGAGGCGGTAGAGGGCAGAGTTTTTCTCCCAAACGGGAGATGAAGCGACTTAAGGCCGCTTACGATCCGTTAGTTTTTGTATCTGCTTGAGGTCTTTTGAATATCCAATTGTGACAGAGCTCGGATTTTGGCCGGGTTTGTTTCATTCCTCTACCGGATACGATGAAGCCCAAGAGCTTTCCGCCGGTACGCCAAGACGATTTTTCCGGACTGAGCTTAATGTCATATGCTCGGAGGTTGTCGAATGTCACCTCAAGTCTTCTACTAGAGTTCCGACGTGTTTGGTCTTGACGACCACATCGCTCACGATGCCTCAACTGTTTTGCCTATCTGGTAGCCGCACATGTTTGAATCATGCGCCGATATGTTGCGCCGCGCTTTTGAGTCCGGGGGCATTGTGTTGAAGCAGAATGGCCCATATGGAGTAATGAATGCCATTGCGCTCGATCTTTCTCCGCCATCTTGATTTGATGGTATCCGAGTATGCGCCGAGGAAGCACAATGAATCGTGTTTCGCGTAGCATCGATGATTTGGTCGATGCGAGGGAGGGGGAAAGGGTCCTTTGATAGGCCTTGTTAAGGTCTTTAAAATCGACGCAGAGGCGCCAGGATTTGTCCTTTTTGGTACCATTACTAGATTGGCTAGCCAGTCCGGATGTTTTATATCTCCGATGAATTCCGCTTCTAAGAGTTTGGCTAGGTCCTTCCCATTGCCTCGTATTTTGGGTTCGAAAATCGCCAAGAGCTTGTTTGATCGGGCTTGAATCCTTTTTGATATTTAGGCTGTGCTCGCCACCATGGGATTTCTGGCATGTCTCAAGGGTGCCTGCAAAATGTCCCAATTTTCCCGAAGGAATTCTCATAGTCCGCTTCACATCAGACTTAATTGTGCCCCAATGGAGGCCGCCTTTGTGGGGTCCGCTGGATGGACCTGAAATTTGATTATTTCGTCTCGCTGGTTTAAAAGAGGTGGACTTGGACCTCTTATCGAGTATCACATCGTCCCTATCCACCGTGGA
Source organism: Aegilops longissima (assembly GCA_021605205.1). Taxonomy (NCBI): domain Eukaryota; kingdom Viridiplantae; phylum Streptophyta; class Magnoliopsida; order Poales; family Poaceae; genus Aegilops; species Aegilops longissima. The sequence goes on along the minus strand of JAHIAM010007766.1, from coordinate 10,780 downwards.
GCGCAGCGTAGTTAGTTCCTCCGCAGCTAGGGCTTCAGATAATGCCTCTAGGGCCGGCTAGGCTGTCTTATTTTCAGCGCTGAGTGCTGTATCCGATCATCGGCAGAGTGATTATCCCATTGGGTCCGCATTTTGAGCTTCATGTACCCGTAGGGGTATAGCTTGAAGATTGTGAATGCCTCTCGCCTAACAAAGCGTGATATCCGCTACCAAATGGGGCCACTTGGAACGTGAACTCTCGGACCTGAATTGTCCGGTGAGCCAACACTACATCTAGTGTGATTTTTCCCGCAGCGCATTTCCTCGACTAGGGATTATCCTCCGGTTGTGCTGCCGCGCCAATGCGGCTCCAATAATTTCCATTTTTTGAAGGGTTTCATAGATGAGGTTTAATCACCGTCGCCATCCATGAGTACCTTAGTAAGACGTAAACCGCCCACTATCGGACCGAGGACCAATGCGGCCGGTGCTCTAGCTGTTCGAATTTAGGTTCGTCAATGGCGTTGAAGGTGATAGCCGTGTCGCCCATGGATTTGTTGTTGCTACTTGGTAGACTTCATGCAGGCTGCGGATTGTTCGCTTCGCATGTTATTTGATGCAAAGTCTCAAGATCTAATACCGTGCATCGGTATCGCTGGGTTGGTCGACGCCTGGGCTAAAAAGCCCACGCCACTTTTGGCCACTCGCCAGAGTATCCAACATGCTCAAGGCTGTGTGTTGGAGTGGCGCCCGTGATCGTGGATTTTGCAGGTCCGCTGAGCCAACCCTCCAAGACGGTTCCGCACTTTTAGGGGTTTTGGTTTTTGGTATTCAACCCGGTGCTTGATAATGATGCACCCTTTTGTTTCGGACTAGGATGTATTCAAATAATTATCCCAAAATTTACTTTCAGTTTTCCAGCGCTTCCATCGTGACAAAGATTTTTGTACTATGGCCACCAAGTCAAGAAGCGTGTAATTTCGCTGATTTCACTTATGGCGCTTAGATTCCTTGTCCGTGCAATTATTGCAGAAAATTGGGATTGCGCCCTCCTCTCGGCAGTCCTTTATCCTGCTCATAACCAGGAGGAATCTGCCCAAGAATGATGTACTGCTTTCAGCGGCTCTTGCCAATTCGAGAGAGATCGCTAATGTTTGGGTGGGCGGTGGAACTAGATCCGAACCCCGGCCCAATTTAGGACTCAAGGGCTGAGAAGCTTCAACTTGGAAGTTTGGATTTTGAGTGTTATCCAATGAGTCCAACCCACCGCCGACTTTAAGTTCAGGGCTTGATCGACATCCGCCCCTCTGCTGAATCCGCATGGAGGATCGAATCCGGACGCAACTAGTCCTTAAGATACAAGAAGAATCGCCGCATTGCTGCTCTATCACAGCAACATGATGGGTAGCCCGGGAGAGTTGATCTCTCGCATTGGTTTTAGGCCCGATCCGTCGTAGTCTCGTGGCGACTCCTGTGGCGGCGATGCGATCCAAGAGCTCGCTTATGGAGGAGAGCTCGATCGATCTAACTGCTCGCAAGTTCAACTAACTCGAGATTGGTTTCGGCGACTCGAGAGGTCATCGCTTGCTGGTGGCCGGATCAAGGCGTCATAAGAAACCACCTAGTCAAGAGTTCGCCAGCGCCAAGGCCTTTGATATAGTATCGCCTTTTAAAGACGAGATGAGGCATCCTACCGACGGCGACGGCACGTACATGCAGGAACTCTCAATGAAAGCACCAATGTCGGTGTCAAACCGCGGATCTCGGGTAGGGGTCCCGAATCGCGCGCCTAGGCGGATGGTAACAGAGACAAGGGACACGATGTTTTACCCAGGTTCGCCCTCTTGATGGAGGTAAAACCCTATGTCCTGCTTGATTAATATTGATAATGTGTGTTACAAGAGTAGATCTACCACGAGATCAAAGAGGCTAAACCCTAGAAGCTAGCCTATGGTATGATTGTTGTTCGCTCTACGGACTAAAGCCCTCGTGTTTATATAGACATCGGATAGGGTTAGGTTACACAGAGTCGGTTACAATTGTAGGAGATCTAACTATCCGTATTGCCAAGCTTGCCTTCCACGCCAAGGAAAGTCCCATCCTATTACACGGGACTAAGTCTTCAATCTTGTATCTTCATAGTCTTGGAGTCCGCCGATAATGATAGTTCGCTATCCGGACACCCCCTAGTCCGCCGATAATGATAGTTCGATTATTCATTAGAATGAGTTTGACACATATCATGCTTATGAGTTCTTATAGCTTCGTAAATAATGTCACTATTAATACCAACATTTCCTTTGGCACGATAAGGTTTGTAAGCTCTAATAGACGCATCACCAAACATAGGATCACTAGTATTCATCTTACTCAAAGCAATAGACTTATGGAGAATTTCATCAAGAATTTTCAAAGAATAATCAGGAAATCATTCCTCAAGAAATTTCCATATAGTGTAGGCACACCAAAAGTAGGCAAGATTCTAATCAAGTTTCTAGGCAAGCCTCTAGTGATAAGATTAACAGGCTCTAAGATTCCTAGTCATGTCAATAGCTTCATCAAGGGTAGGATGCATAGGATCAACACAAGGTGCACAAGGATTCTAGCAATGTACTTGTTAAAATGATATTGATTGAAAATAACAAGCATCTCATTTTTCCACGCCCAAAATACTCTCCATCAAGAATAGGCACTCTATGACTAATACTCCCAAAGTAGACTTCATCCATCTTCCTCCAATGGTGATTAAACCAAAGCAATGGAGAACAATGCTCTGATACCACTTGTAGGGACCTTGAGAAGAGGTGTCTAGAAGGGGGGGTGATTAGACACTAAGTACCAAAGTTGCAGTTTTTAAGTTTCTTGAAGTTTGAGTGGAGTTTAGGACAAGTTTAACATTCACTAGCAAGCAAGCATGCCAAGAGTATATGAGCAGCGTGAAATAAAGCATCCAACTTGCAAGAATGTAAAAGGAAGGGATTGGAGGATTCAAACGCAATTTGAAGACACGGATGTTTTTGGCGTTCCGATAGGTGGTGCTATCGCATTTCCATGTTGGTGGCGACTTCAACCCACGAAGGGTAACGGTTGCATGAAAGTCCACGGAGGGCTCCACCTACCTAAGGGTCCACGAAGAAGCAACCTTGTCTATCCTAATCGAGGGAGTTCCGGACTAGGGGTGTCCGGATAGTCAACTATCATCATCGGCCGGACTCCAAGACTATGAAGATACAAGATTGAAGACTTCGCCCGTGTCCCAGATGGGACTTTCCTTGGCGGAAGGCAAGCTTTACGATACGGATATGTAGATATCCTACCACCGTAATCGACTCAGGTAACCCTAACCCTATCCGTGTCTATATAAACCGAGGGTTTTAGTCCGCAGGATTAACAACAATGATACCATAGGCTAGCTTCTAGGATTTAGCCTCTTTGATCTCGTGGTAGATCTACTCTTGTAACATACAGATTATCAATATTAATCAAGCAGGACGTAGGGTTTTACTCCATCAAGAGGGCCCGGACTGGGTAAAACATCGTGTCCCTTGTCTCCGTTACCATCCGCTTAGACGCACAGCCGGGACCCCTACCCGAGATCCACCGGTTTTGACAACCGACATTGGTGCTTTCATTGAGAGTTCCTCCTGTCGCCGCCGCGTAGGATGCCTCATCTCGCCTTTAAAGTCGATATTATCGCCAAGGAGCCTCGTCCGGCCGACTCTTCTGGCTAGGTGGTTTTCTTATGATCGCCGTCCGCCATCACACCGACGATGACCTCTGAGTCATCGAAACCAATCTCCGTGTTAGTTTGAACTTGCCTAACAGTTAGATCCGATCGAGCTCTCCTCCATAAACGAAGCTCTTGATCGTGACGCCGCCGGGAGTCGCCACAGACTACGACCGGATCGGGCCTAAAACCGATCTCGAGAGAGATCAACTCTCCCTGTGCTACCCATCATGTTGCTGTGATAGAGCAGCAATGCGGCGATTCTTCTTATATCTTAAGGACTAGTTACGTCTGATTCCCGATCCTCCATGCCGGATTCCCGCAGAGGGACGGATGTCGATCAAGCCCTCGAACTTAAAGTCAGCGGGGGTTGACTCATTGATAACACTCAAAATCCAAACTTCCAAGTTCGAAACTTCTCGCCCTTGAGTCCTAAATTGGACAGGGTTCCGGATCTAGTTCCACCTACCCACCCAAACATTAGCGATCTCTCTCGATTCGCAAGAGCCCGATGAAACAAGACATCATTATCGGGCCGATTCTCCGGTTATGAACAGGATAAAGGACGCCGAGAGGAGGACTCAATCCCAATTTCCTGCAATAATTGCACGGATAAGGAATCCTAAACGCCATAAGTCCTCGCGAAATTACACGCTTTATCGACTTGGTGACCATAGTACAAAAGTACCGTGCGATGGAGAGCGCCTCGAAAACCGAAGTAAATTTTGGGATAATCCGCCCCAATACATCCTAGTCCGAAACAAAAGGGTGCAAGCACCGGGTTGAATACCAAAAACCAAAACCCCTAAAGGGTACGGAACTCATCGAGGGTTGGCTCAACGACCCCGCAAAATCCACAAGACGGAGGGCGCCACTCCAACACACAGCCTTCGAGCGTGTTGATACTACGGCATGTGGCCAAAAGTGGCGAGGATTTTTAGCCCCGGCAACCAACCCAGCAAAGATCAAAGACGGTATTAATAGTCTTCGAGACTTTCGATCAAATAACATGCGGAACGAACAATCCGCAGCCTCGCCAAGTCTACCAAGTAGCAACAACAAATCCATGGAGCGACACGGCTATCACCTTCAACGCCAGCGATTTAACCTAAATTCAACAGCCAGAGCACCAAAAGCATTGGTCCTCATCCGATAGTGGACGGTTTCCGCCTTTACTAAGGTACTCATGGATGGCGGCAGCGGATTAAACCTCATCTATGAGGAAACCCTTCAAAAATGGAAATTGATCGAGCCGCATTGAGCGCGAGCAGACAACCTTCGAGGGATAATTCTAGTCGAGAAGTACGCAGACAGAAAAATCACACTAGATGTAGTGTTCGCCCACCGGACAATTACAGGTCCGAGGAGGTCACGCCCAAGTGGCCCCATTCGCAGCGGATATCACGCTTTGTTAGGGCGAGAGGCATTCACAATCTTCCAAGCTATACCCCACTACGGGTACATGAAGCTCAAAATGCCCGGACCCAATGGGATAATCACTCGCCAAAGGATCTGTGATACAACACCACGCTGAAAATAAGACAATGACCGCCCTAGAGGCATTATCCAAGCCCTAGCGGCAGAGGAACTAACTACGCTAGCGCCCACGGTGGATAGGGACGATGTGATACTCGATAAGAGGTCCAAGTCCACCCTTTAAACCAGCGCACGAAATAGTCAAATTTCAGGTCCATCCAACGGACTCCCCACAAAGACGGCTCCATTGGGGCACAATTAAGTCCCGATGTCGAGTCAAGACTACGAGAATTCCTTCGAAAATTGGGACATTTTTGCCCGGCACCTTCGACATGCCAGAATCCCACGCAGTCGGCAGAGCACATCCTAAATATCCTAAAAGGATTCAAGCTACCAAACAAGCTCTTCGGCGATTTTCCAACCCAAAAGACAGGCAATGGGAGAGGAGCTAGCTAAACTCTTAGAAGCCGGATTCATCGAGATATAAATCATCCGGCTGGCTAGCCAAACTAGTAATGGTACCAAAAAGGACAAATCATGGCGCTCAAGGCCGATTTTAAAGACCTTAATAAGGCCTCGTCCAAAGGACCCTTTCCTCCCTCGATCGATTAAATCATCGATGCTACCGCATAGGCACGATTCATTATGCTTCCTCGACGATACTCCGGATACCATCAAATCAAGATGGCGGAGAAAGATCACGCAACGGCATTCATTACTCCATATGGGCCATTCTCGCTTCAACACAATGCCCTTCGACTCAAAAATGCCGCGAATATATCAGCGCATGATTCAAACATGTCCGCTACCCAGATAGGCAAAACAAGAGAGGCATAATGAGACGATGTGGTCACAAGACCAAACACGCCGAACTCTAGTAGAAGACTTGAGGGTGACATTCGACAACCTCCGAGCATATGACATTAAGCTCAATCCGAAAATGCATCTTCGCGCATCAGCCGAAAAGCTCCTGGGCTTCATCGATCCTGAGAGGAATTGAAGCAAACCCGCCAAAACCGAGCTCGCCACAATTGATATTCCAAAAGACCTCAAGCAGATATAAAACTAACCGGATGCGAGCGGCCTTAAGTCGCTTCTATCTCCCATTTGGGAGAAAAGGCTCGCTTCATCATCTTCCTCCGCCGCAAGACCAACATTTCAATGGACGGATGCTGCCACAGCCAGACTCAAGAAATAAAGGCCATATCGCAACAAATCCGTTCTCGCCGCGGCCAACCTGGGTGAACCTATGTTATTATATATCGCAGCAACACATCAAGTTGTCACATGTACTCGCTGCTGAACGAGAAATGATGGGCACAAATTCTCTTCAAAACCAGTGTACTACGATCCAATCGTTCTAACTCCATGCAAATCCTGCACCCACATTATCAAAAGATAGCGATGCGGTGTTCATGGCCTCCCTGAAGCTGCCACACTACTTTCAAGAGTGTTCAATAACGGTGGCCTCAAGTACCTCTCAACGATATTATAAACAATCGCGACGAAAAATTCAAGGTGATTGCAAATGGGCTATCGAGTTTTACCATTTGACATAACCTACAAACCACGGCGAGCTATAAAGTCGCAGGTTCCGGCTGACTTCGTCGCCTAATGGACCGGTCAACTCCCTAAAGAGTACGGCGCAGCATCTAACGGATCATGCATTTCGACGGATCCAAAATGTTGGTTGGCTTGGGGCTGCCGTCGCCCCGACGCCCCAACTCGAGACACAATCCAATACGCATTTCAAATAATGTACATGGACTCCAATAACGCAGTCAATACGAGGCCCTTCTACATGGCCTCCGGATGGCAATCTCCATGGGCATTCAACGCCTAGAGGTGCGCGATTCAAACCTCGCAATATCCCAAGTAAATGGAGACTTTGACGCCAAAGATCCAAAATGGCAGCTTACCGCAACACCGCCCTAAAATGTCACCGGGTTCAAGGACTAGAATTCCACCATGTAGCCCGGATAATAACCAGTGCAGCAGACGTGTTAGCACGCATCGGCGCTAAACGAGACGCCGCCCTCCAAACATCTTCCTCGAACGGCTCTTAAGCCATCCAGATATGGGAAGAGGAGTCCGAAATAATAACCGAGCCACCAGATCACCTAACTGCACTATTCTCGACACAATCGCGGCTCAGCCAATGAAATAACACCTTCAGCTCACGTAAATAATGGCAGTAATTGCCCTGTGGATGTAACCATTCCTAGCCTACTTAATGCGGCAGAACTTCCCAAGACCAAAATGAGGCCCGCTGCATAATTCGCCATCTAAAGCCTACAAGGTCCATGAGGGAGAACTTATAAGAAAAGCACAACCGAGTCCTTCAAAGGTGTATCTCCAAGAGGAAGGGCGAAATCTCCCGGCTGAAATTCACGCCGACTCGCGGGCACCACACGTCGCAGCCCGGCCCTTGTAGGCAAGGCCTTCCGACATGATTTTATTGGCCGACACCGGGCAGATGCTTAGGACTTAGTCCAACGATGCCGGGTTGCCGCCTCTTGCTAATCGTGAGCTACATGCCACCCACCGCCTCAAAACTATACCCATTATCCGCCGTCATGGTCTGGGGCTTGACATGGTTGGACTCCTTAAAGGGGAACCCACAAGCACAAATACTTATTGGTCATGGTGGACAAATTCACCAAATGGATTGAGGCCAAGCCGGTTAAAACGGCAGAATCCGGACCGTGATAGACTTCATATCCGGGTAGTACACCGCTTTGGCATCCCCACAAGATCATCACTGATAACGGCATCTAACTTCACGGCCGACGAGGTTAAACTCGTGCAAAAACATGGGCATTAAGCTCCGACACGCTTCAGTCTATCACCCCCAAAACTAATGGTCAAGTCGAGCGAGCAAATGGTCTAATCATGAGCGCATCAAACCTGCACTAGTGCGGTCCTCAAGGAATCTAACACGCGACCGGGTAGAGGAGCTCGACCAGACTGGGGCTGCGGACCACGCCAAACCGAACTACCGGATTCACACCATTTTATGGTATACGGCGCAGAGGCAGTTCGCCTCATGATATAATTCATGACTCACCAAAAGCGCATGTACGAAGAAAGAGAAGCCGAGTTAGATCGGCAGGACAGTTTGACGCTTTAGAGGAGGAGCGGACGTGGCAAAGGCTCGCTTGCGATTTTATCAGCAGCAGGCTCAAGATATCAAAGGTAGAAGCTACGGTGCCAAAACTTACAATGTTGGCGAACTTGTTCTACGCCTCACGGACAAGAAAAAGGACAAACTTAAGCCCAAGTGGAAGGTCCTTCATCATCGACTCAAGTCCCGACCGGGCGGAGCATACCGCCCACGTGAAACATCTGACAACCGACTCGAGCCGAACCCATGGAACGCAGCCCGCCTCAAGATTCTACGCTTAACGCCGACCGGGTTCTGCCTCACCCCCGCCCCACCCTTTTTATATTTTTTACCGCCTCTGTCCTCCTCCTTCTTCCCACTTTTTTTCAATACCTTTATGGGCTGATTTGCGCTTTGTTCAACACACACTTGATGTGCCCCGCACTCATTATACCTGGGGCTTTTAATGTAAGCTTATTCATACGGGCTTCATGCCCAATACATGTGTCATACTCCGCATGTACCTTTTATTCACCATTATATGCATCGATATGACTTAAGTTTTGGCCAAGCTGCTGTTTGAGCCCCTCGTGCTTACCCCACGCTCCCGATTGTTCGGCTAGGAGGTAAGGGAGCACTTCATGATTGTTACCGCCTGTCAGCCGACATGTGTACCTCGATCGGGTGAAGCCGAAAGCTAGCGTTTTAAGAGAATATTCGTCGGTGACTTGAAAGATGATTTATTACTTACTTATTTATCTTCCCCTGATGCTTTTTCTCCATTTTCGCAGTCCGCATTGCACTTTAGGGCATGCCTCCTGTGAAAGGAACCCTTAACGGAACTATTCTCCCCCGAAGATGTTTCTTACTAACCATGTAATATAACATAACTAGTTGGGCACTTGTCCGATAAAGCAATTATGACCCCACGCCTTGTCTCCATGCATGCCCGGTTCTTTTATAACCGTAAGGGTATTCGACACACCCGACTGTTGGGTCCCGAGGTTGAAGCTAAACGGTCCGCAAAGACAAACGATCTACAATCCGCTAGAAGGCATTTTTCATGTCATTTCAAATTACATCACAAACCGACCGATTGTACTCCTCCTCAATCCCATCTAACAGCTGCCTAATTTACATTCTGTTGGGAATATTTCGTACCGCCTCTACTTGGCCGTATATCAAGCTTCACATGATCTCCTTCCCATCAGGCCCCGCAGTCCGACCTCTACCATGTGGTTTGGGTCAGCCCACGGTAACGTGTCTTCACCATGGCCCAGCCTCGCGGTGCCCCACGGCAGAGCCGATATCTTCCACAAACGGAGCGTCAGCTGCGTTCTCAAGCTTCAAAGAAGCTCACCAAGCCCTCGGTAGGGAGACGGGTGGCCATAAAGCATGAACGACGCTTAATATCGCTCGCCAATAATGCTCGAGCAATTGCACTAGTGGGAAGTTGGTCAAATTGCTGACTCAGCATTTCTCGCAGTATGCACCTGTGAGCACACCTAAAGACATATTTCGTCAATCGATTTCTTCACTAATTCTTCTTTTCAAAGGAATTTGTTCAAGCAATTATATCAAATGCCGCTGACGAAGCCGCCGATTCTCCTTCACGGAGCTGCATGTACTGGCCCTGAACACCTTTCAGCTCTTCTCCTCGCTGGGTGTGGGCATCTTGAGCTTGTTTCTCTCCCCGCTGCACCTTCATAAGCACCTCTCGCTGCTTTTAGTCGACGCAGAGCTGTTGCTTGTCCGATCTAGTCCGCGCTTCGCAATATTATTATTGTCGATTCACGCCAGACTTTGTTAAATAATTATCTTTCAAAGTACGCCTTACCAGGGGGGTCTCTGGCTCCCTCAGGGTGCCAAGGCGCCTCAAGTTGGGCCTTGCACTCTTGGAGCCCCGGGATGATGGGTATTCTTCTCCGTAAGATCCTCGCATAATAATTGATCCTTAAATCAGTTATTTCAACTATTTTAAGTCTCGCTACACGCATATATAACTATTAAAATTACTTACCAGAGTCTTTCACATACCGCCCGTGGCTCGTTAACCCATCTTGAGCGGCACGGAGGTGCGCGCTTCCGCAGTAAAGGCATTTAACGCCCGGGAGAAACACGCCACGTAAGAACCGTCCCCGCGACCTCGTGATTCATGGCGCTTCCACTCGCAGCACGGTGGCGGATAGCCTCGTCGGCATCCTCCGCCGGAGGAGCGTCTGCTCACGCTTTTGTATTCGCCTCCCTCCCACCACGCGTTGGAGCATGGCTGGTGGAGGCTTGATTGGCAACCTCCCTGACACCGCCCACGAGCGCCTTTCCGAAAAGTTATGAGCATTAATATACCTCCTAGGGATCCTTCCTTAAAATAGCGTGTTCGCATCATTAGCGACGCTTTCAAGGTTGCATTCAGACTTCTTCCGCCTACCGGCCGGATCGACCTTGTTGGTCCGCCGCTGGTTCGCTTCCCGCCTTAAAGGCACCTCCGCGATACA
>JAHIAM010007764.1:0-19174 GCA_021605205.1 Aegilops longissima | reverse complement strand
TTTCTAAAATAATGCTACTGTGAGAGGTCCTTGCTTCTTCCCACTTAAAATGCGGCCTCGTTGGGCCTTGCACTCTGCAACTCCCGAGATAGTCGGGTATTCTTCTCGTAAGGTCCTCAGATTTCATATGATCCTTAAATCAGTTAATATAACTACTTTAAGTCTCGGGGCTACTCATATACAACTATTAAATTCTCTTACCCGTATGTCTTTTACATACCGCCCGTGGCTCGTAAAACTATCTTGAGCGGCACGAAGGGCGGCCCCGTGTTAAAGGCATTCAACGATCGGGGAGAAGCACGCCACGAATACTGTCCGGGCGCCGTGATTCAGGGCACTTCCACCTCGACTTGGTGGCGACAGTTCGGCACCTCCGTCGGAGGAACGTCCGCTCAGCTTTGCGCCGCCTCCCCTCCCGCCAGTGGAGCTCGCTGGTAGAGGTTGGATTGACAACCTCCATGCCCGCAGTCCGGGGACGCTTTTTTCCCTATAAAAGTCATGAGCACTCAAACGCTTCTAGAACGTTGTTCAAGATAATGAATTGTGAGCTACACCATTGCGGTGACGCTTTCAGTCCCGGCCAAGGCCCTCTTCCGCTCACCGTCCGAATCGCCCTTGTTGGTCACCGCTGACGCTTCGCCTTAGGGCGCCTCGCACAAAGGCCATCATGTACGGCGGTCGAATAAGCAAGGAAGGAATGACGGTCGTGGCTTCGCCGCAATCACCGGGAGCCGGATTTAGTCCGGATAGTCGGCCGTGATGGCACTCAAAGCATTGTCCATGCCGAGTTGGTGGAACACCCCGTCGATTAGTGTTGGGGAACGAGCGTAAATTCAAAATTTTCCACGTGTCACCAAGATCTATCTATGGAGAAACTAGCAACGAGGGAAGGAGAGTGCATCCACATACCCTTGTAGATCGCTAAGCGGAAGCGCTCATGTGAATGGGGTTGATGGAGTCGCACTCGCCGTGATTCAAATCACCGAGATCCTAGTGCCGAACGGACGGCACCTCCGTGTTCAACACACGACAGCCCGTGACGCCTCCCACGCCTTGATCCAGCAAGGAGAGAGGGATAGGTTGAGGAAGACTCCGCCCAGCAGCAGCACAACAGCGCAGTGGTGGTGGAGGAGCGTGGCATCCGCAGGCTTCACCAAGCACCAAGGGAGAGGAGGAGGAAGAAGAGACGCAGGCTGCACCCAACGAGAGATCGAATCGCTGTTATGGGCAGCCCCAGGCCTCATATATAGGGAAGGGAGGAGGGTGCGCCTCTAGGGTTCCCACCCCAGAGGGGCGGCAGCCCCAGATGGGATCAAGGGAGGCGCCAAGAGGGAGAGAGGGCGCCCACAGATGGGCCTTAGGGCCCATCTGCCTAGGGTTTGCCCTCCCACTCTCCCTGCGCTTGTGCCTCTTGAAGTGACCAGCCCCTTGGGGCTGGTTACCTCCCACACTTGTTCCACGCAGCCTTCGGGGCAGGTGGCCCCACTTGGGGACCTCGACCTCCCGTGGTCCCAGACGCTACCGATAAACCTCAAACTTTTCCGTGACCAAAACAGGACTTCCCATATATAAATCTTTACCTCCGACCATTCCGGACTCCTCGTGACGTCCGGGATCTCATCCAGACTCAACAACATTTGTAACCTACATACAAATTTCCTTTATAACCCTAAGCGCCATCGAACCTTATGTGTAGACCCTACGGTTCGGGAGACATGTAGACATGACCGAGACGCTTCCGCTAATAACCAACAGCGGATCTGGATACCCATGTTGGTCTCCGTGATGTTCCACGATGATCTCATCGGATGAACCATGATGTCAAGGACTCAATCAATCCCGTGATACAATTCCCTTGTCTAGCGGTATTATACTTGCCCGAGATTCGATCGCAGTATCCCGATACCTTGTTCAATCTCGCTACCGCAAGTCTCTTTACTCGCTCAGTAACACATCATCCCGTGATCAACCCCTTGGTCACATTGTGCACATTATGATGATGTCCTACCGAGGGCCCAGATACCTCTTCGCTTACACGGAGTGACAAATCCAGCCTCGATTCGTAGCAACCCAATGTACACTTTCTGAGATACCTGTAATGCACCTTTATAGTCACCCAGCTACGCCAGGACGCTTGGTACACCCAAAGCATTCCTACAGATCCGGAGTTGCACAATCTCATGGTCTAAGGAAAAGATACTTGACATTAGAAAAGCTTTAGCATACTAACTACGCATCTTTGTGCTAGGCTTAGTATTGTTCTGTCCATCACATCATTCTCCTAATGATGTGATCCTGCTATCAATGACATCCAATGTCCATGGTCAGGAAACCGTAACCATCTATTGATCAACGAGCTAGTCAACTAGAGGCTTACTAGGACATGGTGTTGTCTATGTACCCACACATGTATCTCGAGTTTCCTGTCAATACAATTATAGCATAGATAATAAACGATTATCATGAACAAGGAAATATAATAATAACTAATTTATTATTGCCTCTAGGCATATTTCCAAAGCTCTCCTCTTGCACTAGAGTCAATAATCTAGTTCACATCGCCATGTGATCAACATCGATAGGTCAAATCACCATGTGACCAACATCCAAAGAGTTTACTAGTGTCAGAAACTAGTTCACATCATCATGTGATTAAGACTCAATGAGTTCTCGTGGGTTTGATCATGTTTTGCTTGTGAGAGAGGTTTTAGTCAACGGTCCGAACCTTTCAGATCCGTGTACTTCGCAATTTCTATGTCATATTTTAAATGTTGCTTCCACGCTCACTTGGATCTATTCCAAATGGTTGCTCCACTATACGATCCGGTTTGCTACTCGAGTCACTCGGATAGGTGTTAAAGCTTGCATCGACGTAACCCTTTATGCCAACTCTTTATCACCTCCATAATCGAGAAACATGTCCTTATTTACTCCAAGGACAATTTTGACTTGTCCAATGATCCATTCCTCGGATCATTCTTGTACCCCTCGACCGACTCATGGCAAGGCACACTTCAAGCGGTACACAAGATAGCATAATATAGAGCCTATGTCTGAAGCATAGGGACGCACCTTCGTCCTTTCTCTTTTCTGCCGTGGTCGAGCTTTTAACTCTTAACTTCATACCTTACAACTCGTGCAAGAACTCCTTCTTCGACGATCCATCTTGAACACCTTCAAGATCATGTCAAGGTATATGCTCATTTGAAAGTATTATCAAGCATTTTGATCTATCCTTATAGATCTCGATGCTCAATGTTCAAGTAGCTTAATCCAGGTTTTCTATTGAAAACATCTTCAATAACCCTATATGCTTTCCAAGATTTCTACATCATTTCGATCATCAATATGTCAACAACATATACTCATCGAAATTTATAGTGCTCCCACTCACTTCTTGAAATACAAGTTTCATAAACTTTGTATAAACCTAAAATCTTGATCATCTTATCAAAGTGCACATTCCAACTCCGAGATGCTTACTCCATCCTTAGAAGGATCACGGTGCTAGCATACCTTTTAGCATCCTTAGGATCGAAAAACCTTTCGATTGTATCACATACAACTTTTCCTTACGTAAAACCGGTAAGGAAACTCGCTTTGACATCCATCGCCAGATTTCATAAATGCAGCTATGCTAACATGATTCCGACGACTTAAGATCGCTACGGATGAGAAAATCTCATCGTAGTCAACTCCTTGAACTTGTGAAAACTCTTCGCCACAAGTCGAGCTTCATAGATGGTGACATTACCATCCACGTCCTGCCTTCTTCTTAAAGATCCATTCATCTCAATGGCTTGCCGATCAACGGACAAGTCCACCAAAGTCCATGCTTTGTTCTCGATACATGGATCCTATCTCGGATTTCATGGCTTCTAACCATTTGTCGGAATTTGGGCCCACCATTGCTTCTCCATAGCTCGAGGTTCATTGTTGTCAGCAACATGACCTTCAAGATGTGATTGCGCATCACCAAGTAGTACGCCCTTGTCACCCCACGAGGTACATTAGTGACTTGATCCAAACTTCATGATCACTATCATAAGCTTCTCTTCAATTGGTGTAGGTGCCACGGAACAACTTCCCGCGGCCTCGCTCACACACTAGTTTAAGTGAAGGTTCAATAACCTCATCAAGTCTCCACCATCCTCCCACTCAACTTTTCGAGACAAACTTTTCCTCGAGAAAGGATCCGATTCAAGAAACAATCCCTATTGCTTTCGGATCTGAATTAGGAGGTATACCCAACTGTTTTGGGTGTCCTATGAAGATGTATTTTATCCGCTGGTTCGAGCTTATCGACCAAACTTTTTCACATAAGCGCCGAGCCCCAAACCTTTAAGAAATGACACTTAGGTTTCTCTAAACCATAGTTCATACGGTGTCATCTCAACGGAATCACGTGGTGCCCTATTAAAGTGAGTGCGGTTGTCTCTAATGCCTAACCCATGAACGATAGTGGTAATTCGATAAGAGACATCATGGTACGCACTCATATCCAATAAGGTGCAACTATGATGTTCGGACACACCATCACACTATGGTGTTCCAAGCGGTATTAGTTGTGAAACAATTTCCACAATGTCTCAATTGTGTACCAAACTCGAACTCGATATTCATCTCTATGATCATATCACGACATTTTATCCTCTTGTCAATAAGATCTTCAACTTCACTCGAAATTACTTGAACCTTTCAATAATTCAGACTTGTGTTTCATCAAGTAAATATACTCAACATCTACTCAAATCATCTGTGAAGTAAGAACATAATGATATTCATCAGATGCCTCAAAGACTCATTGACTGCACACATCAAAATGTGTTACTTCCAACAAGTTGCTATCTTGTTCCATCTTATCAAACCGAGGCTTTTCACTATCTTGCCCATGTGGTATGATTTGCATATCTCAAGTGATTCAAAATCATGAGTCCAAACGATCCATCTGCATGGAGTTTCTTCATGCGATACACTCAATAGACATGCTTCGATGTTTCAAACTTTTCAAAACGAGTGAGTCCAAAGATCCATCAACATGGAGCTTCTTCATGCATTTTACACCAATATGACTTATATGGCAAAGGCACAAGTAAGTGGTACTATCATTACTATCTTATACTTTTGGCATGAAAATGTATCACTACGATCGAGATTCAATAAACCATTTATTTAGGTGCAAGACCATCAAGGTATTATTCAAATAAATAGAGTAACCATTATTCTCCTTAAATGAATAATCAGACATGTATAGACATAATCCAATCATGTCTATGCTCAACGCAAACACCAAATGATAATTATTCTGGTTTAATACTAATCTTGATGGTAGAGGGAGCGCGATGTTTGATCACATCAAAATTGGAAACACATCCAACACGATCGTCACTTCTTTAGCTAGTCTCCGCTTATTCCGTAGCCTTTATTTCGAAGTTACTAACACTTAGCAACCGAACCGTACTCTATAATTCGGTGCTACTAGGAGTACTAGTAAAATACATTAACTTAATGTATATCCAATATACTTCTATCGACCTTGCCACCTTCTTATCTACCAAGTATCTAGGGTAATTCTCGCCTGCTGGTGTCCCCTTATTGCGTAGCACTTAGTCTCGGTTTGGGTTCAACCTTGGGTTTCTTCACTAGAGCAGCAACTGTTTTGCCGCTTCATGAAGTATCCTTCTGTCCTTGCCCTTCTTGAAACTAGTGGTTTCACCAACCATCAACAATTGATGCTCCTTCTGATTTCTACTTTCGCGATGTCAAACAACGCTAATACCTCAAGGATCATCATCTCTATCCTGATATGTTATAGTTCATCACGAAGCTCTAGTAGCTTGGTGGCAATGACTTTGGAGAAACATCACTATCTCATCCGGAAGATCAACTCCCACTCGATTCAAGTGATTGTTGTACTCTGATAATCTGAGCACCAAGCTCAACGATTGAGCTTTTTCCCTTAGTTTGTAGGCTAAAAAATCGCCGAGGTCTCATACCTCTTGACGGCACGAGCCCGAAATCCTAATTTCAGCCCCTAAACATCTTATATGTTCCGAACATTTCAAAACGCTCTTTCGTGCCTCAACTTCTAAACCGCTTAACCGAACTATCATGTAGTTATCAAACGCAGTATGTCCGATGTTCGCAACATCCACAAACGACGCTTGGGGTTCAAAGACACCAGCGTGCATTAAGGACATAAGCTTACCGTCCGCATAATCGCTACTTTCAACTTTCAACTATATTTTCTAGGAACATATCTAAACAAGGAACTAAAGCGCGAGCCATAAACATAATTTGCAAAAGGTCTTTGACTATGTTCAAGATAATTAAGTTCATCTTATGAACTCCCACTCAGATAGACATCCTCTCGGTCATCTAAGTGATTACATGATCCGAGTCAACTAGGCCGCGGTCCGATCATCACGTGAGACGGACTAGTCATCATGTGAACATCTTCATGTTGATCGATCTACCATACGACTCATGCTCGACCTTTCGGTCTCTGTTCCGAGGCCATGTCCGTACATGCTAGGCTCGCTGGTTAACCCTAAGTGTTTCGTGTGTAAATCTGTCTTACACCCGCTGTATGAACGTAAGAATCCATCACACCCGATCATCACGGGTGCTTAGAAGCACTAACTTTAGCAACGGTGCACGCTAGGGGAGAACACTTTGAAATTGTTAGTAAGGGATCATCTTATTTACTACCGTTGTTCTAAGTAAACAAGATGCATAAACATAATAAACATCACATGCAATTATATAGTAGTGACATGATATGGCCAATATCATATAGCTCCATTGATCTCCATCTTCGGGCTCCATGATCATCATCGTCATCGCATGACACCATGATCTCCATCATCATGATCTCCATCATCATGATTCCATCATCGGTCTTCATGAAGTTGTTCGCCAACTATTACTTACTACTATGGCTACCGTTAGCAATAAAGTAAAGTAATTACATGGCGTTGTTTAATGACACGCAGGTCATACAATAAATAAAGACAACTCCTATGGCTCCGCCGTTGTCATACTCATCGACATGCAAGTCGTGAATCCTATTACAAGAACATGATCAATCTCATACATCACATATCATTCATCACATTCTTCTTGGCCATATCACATCACATAGCATACCCTCGCAAAACAAGTTAGACGCCCTCTAATTGTTGTTTGCATGTTTTACGGGCTGCTATGGGTTTCTAGCAAGAACGCTTTCTTACCCACGCAAAACCACAACGTGATATGCCAATTGCTATTTACCCTTCATAAGGACCCTTTCATCGAATCCGCTCGACTAAAGTGGGAGAGACGGCACCCGCTAGCCACCTTATGCACCAAGTGCATGTCACCGGTGGAACTCCGCCTCACGAAGAGTACGTAAGGTCGGTCCGGCCGCCATCCCACAATACCGTCAAACAAGATTGACTAGTAACGGTAAGCATATTGAACAACATCAACGCCCACAACTACTTTGTGTTCTACTTGCAAAGAATCTACGCAATAGACCGCTCGATACCACATCTAGAACGAGCAGAAATTCAAAATTTTCCCACGGTCACCAAGATCTATCTATGGAGAAACTAGCAACGAGGGAAGGAGAGTGCATCTACATACCCTTGTAGATCGCTAAGCGAAGCTGCTCATGTGAACGGGGTTGATGGAGTCGCATTGCCGTGATTCAAATCACCGGAGATCCTAGTGCCGAACGGACGGCACCTCCGCTGTTCAACACACGGACAGCTCCGGGACGCCTCCCACGCCTTGATCCAGCAAGGAGAGAGGGAGAGGTTGAGGAAGACTTCATCCAGCAGCAGCACAACGGCGTGGTGGTGGTGGAGGAGCGTGGCATCCTGCAGGCTTCTCGCCAAGCACCAAGGAGAGGAGGAGGAGGAAGAAGAGACGCAGGGCTGCACCAACGAGAGATCGAATCACAGGTTATGGGCAGCCCCTAGGCCTCGACATATAGGGAAGGGGAGGAGGGTGCGCCTAGGGTTCCCACCCCAGAGGGCGGCAGCCCCTATATGGGATCAAGGAGGCGGCCAAGAGGGGAGGGGCGCCCACTAGATGGGCCTTAGGCCCATCTCGCC
Organism: Aegilops longissima; assembly: GCA_021605205.1. Classification (NCBI taxonomy): domain Eukaryota; kingdom Viridiplantae; phylum Streptophyta; class Magnoliopsida; order Poales; family Poaceae; genus Aegilops; species Aegilops longissima. Next base: position 11,072 of record JAHIAM010007764.1, on the reverse strand, counting down.
TAGGTTTGCCCTCACACTCTCTCCCTGCGCTTGTGTTTGGGGGGTGCACTGCACCCCTTGGGGCTGGTTCCTCCCACACTTGGCCCACGAGCCTCTCGGGCAGGTGGCCCCACCAGGACCCCTCGACCTCCCTGGTCCCAGATTACCGATAAACCCCAAACTTTTCCGTGACCAAACAGGACTTCCCATATATAAATCTTTACCTCCGACCATTCCGAACTCCTCATGACGTCCGGATCTCATCCGGACTCAACAACATTCGCAACCACATACAAACTTCCTTTATAACCCTAGGCCATCGAACCCATGTGTAGACCCTACTTCGGGAGACATGTAGACATGACCGAGACGTTCTCCCGTCAATAACCAACAGCGGATCTCGATACCCATGTTGGCTCCTACATGTTCCACGATGATCTCATCGATGAACCACGATGTCAAGGACTCAATCAATCCCGTATACAATTCCCTTTGTCTAGCGGTATTGTACTTGCCCGAGATTCGATCGCCGGATCCCGATACCTTGTACAATCTCGCATCGGCAAGTCTCTTTACTCGCTCCAGAACACATCATCCCGTGATCAACCCCTTGGTCACATTGTGCACATTATGATGATGTCCTACCGAGTGGGCCAGAGATACCTCTCCGCACACGGAGTGACAAATCCCGTCTCGATTCGTACAACCCAATGTACACTTTCGGAGATACCTGTAATGCACCTTTATAGTCACCCAGTTACGCCAGGACGCTTGGTACACCCAAAGCATTCCTACAAGATCCGGAGTTGCACAATCTCATGGTCTAAGGAAAAGATACTTGACATTAGAAAAGCTTTAGCATACTAACCACGATCTTTGTGCTAGGCTTAGTATTGTCTTGTCCATCACATCATTCTCCTAATGATGTGATCCCGCTATCAATGACATCCAATGTCCATGGTCAGGAAACCGAACCATCTATTGATCAACGAGATAGTCAACTAGAGGCTTACTAGGACATGGTGTTGTCTATGTACCCACACATGTATCCTAGTTTCGTCAATACAATTATAGCATGGATAATGAAAGATTATCATGAACAAGGAATATAATAATAACTAATTTATTATTGCCTCTAGGCATATTTCCAACAGTTAGCTCCACTTTATGTCCGGTTCTTCGAGGCCGGATCCCGGATCTCTCGGATCCTCGTGTCAGCGGAGCCACTTAGCATTCCTCCACAACCGCGCAGTTCCCCGATCAAAGAAGAACACAAATGTAAGAAACTTAAGTTTCGAAGGCACGGGTCTGACACGTTGAGTGTTCACTTACCCAAGTCCGATTGTTCATGGAAAACCTGTTCAACGGGTTCGCCTCAAGGAAATCCTCCTTTCCCCTTATACAGCCGACAAGATCGTCACAGATCTTCGGCCGATTCCCGCGCGCTTGCGGCCGTGACGGTGGCATCGCCCTCCCCGCTGAAATCCCACATGGGTGGCCCCGATTGTAGTGGCTGCACCCCAGAATGGTTGCCATGACTCAATCATGGTCAACCGCATGGGCCAAGAATCTTATTCGCCCATCGATAATGGACGCCTTGTCTTCCTCCAAATGGGCTCCATGACGCCAACTATGCTTCAGAGGAGCATTGCTGAACTCGGGAGGCCGATCCAACAGGGTCCCGCAAAGGAGCCTTCTATAAACCATTCTCAAGGCCAATTTTGCCGCTTAGGGGTTCCGGATGGATATCCGTCCCGGAATGCGCCATATTTCGCCACCACTTGATATATGGACCCTCGGAGAGCGGGCAAGGCAAACAACCTCTTCCACAACGCGAAGTGGGGCTCGATTAGCAGAAAAGCTCAGAAGAGCTACGTGAACCCGCAATATGCAGGATTGAGGCGGCGTGAGGTGATGGAGAGTGGAGTCCCGAGAACTCTAGGAGCTCATGGAGGAATGGATGTACAGAAATCCGAGCCCCTTATCGATAGGGGACGAAGCATACCCGCTTCCCCTTTATTGGGATTAGGGTAACCTCGCTTTCTTCCCACCTTTGTAGGTGGCAAGTCTGCTCGAACCGAACCATGAAGGCCGAGGAGATATCCCCCATTTGGAGCTTCACCATTGCTAGCGAGACAGAGCATCTCTCCAATCTCCGCAAAGGGCTGAGCGCGAGAAGAGGAGCCGCTGACGGTCCATGATGGAATGGATTCTGGTCGAAAGCGCCCGATGAGTATTTGAGAGGAAGATGGTGATTTGATTCGATTCTGCTTCCCTATAGGCAGACTGCTCGCACAACTAGGGGTAAAACATAAAGACACTCGCTTTTCACATTCGCACGACGATGGAAGAAGGCCATTACGGGAAGCCAAGACGCGCAACATTGATAAGGAAGCCGGACAATCGTTCGCAGGTACATGGAACTTAAAGGAGAACCCGCCTTGCAATGTCAAGACTACACGCATGCGGACTTATCGTCATGAAGCCTCGGTTCGGGGCTACCGAGGAGTCCCGGATTAGGGTGTCCTGATAGCCGGACTACCATCATCACCGAACTATCATTTGCCGGACTATCATCATCGACCGGACCAAGACTATGAAGATAGAAGATTGAAGACTTCACCCCGTGTCCGATGGGACTTTCCTTGGTGTGAAGGCAAGTTTATGATACGATATGTAGATCTCCTACCATTGTAACCGACTCTATGTAACCCTAGCCCTCCTCGGTTCTATATAAACTGGATGGCTTTAGTCCGTAGGGACAACAATCACAACAACCCTTACAATCACCATAGGCTAGCTTCTAGGGTTTAGCCTCCTTGATCTCGCAGTAGATCCACTCTTGTAAACATCCACATATCAATATCAATCAAGCAGGACGAGGGTTTTACCTCCATCAAGAGGGCCCAACCTGCAAAACATCGTGTTCCTCGCCTCCTCGTTACCATCCGCCTAGACGCACAGCTGACCCTCACCCGAGATCTCTCCGAATATCCACTACCATCCTGTAACATGGATATGACCGCCCCACAAATAGATTCTGTTGTACATTGTGTCCTAGTGTGAACGGCATCCGAAGGTTTCACTGACATAAGTAAGAGATAGTTATCGATGATCCGCAGAAGCTTACATGGTAAACGACGACTAATTATTGCCGAGCATGGCAAACTATATTTAAATGGTTCAAAGCAGCATCACCTAAAAGAAATTAAATGGTAAGATGAAACTAGGGATGTAAGTGGCAAATAAACGACATCCGCCAGTCCCATCTAGTTAGTTTTGCTACCTCCCTAGTTCAATTTCCTCAAAACAAAAAACTTTTGAACTATCATACCACTAGTGGACTTTAATCGATTAAACAGACCTCGTTGACATCCCTAGTTGAAAGGAGTGTACAATCGCTATATTTAAGTTGCCAAGGCATCTAAGCAGTTGAAATAATCTCGAGAAAGCACTTAACAAAGGTGGCCTCATATAAACTACGAAGACAGTCTTGTGATGAAGTTGAGAGGAAAAGTTAAGGACTCAAATGAAATAGGCATGCATTTTTTACGATAGTTTAAAGGTGCACATATTATCCAACCTGTATAGCGTAACAACAAACAAGCATTCAATCAAGCAATACAAAGAAAGGCATAACTGAACTATTTGTAATCGGTAGGATTACACGTTGAGGGCACAAGCCAAGAAAGCAGCCCACTCACATTACATTTCACATGTACTAAAACACACCGCTTACCATATGTTGTCGAAGCCTAGTCATTGCAATGTTCTTTGAAGATATCACAAGATCCCGTGGTTGCAAATCTAGTTGTTGTAGTTTATTCGCACCATCTATTTAGGTAAAATTAATTTTAATTGCACCGTCCGAATTGATCATCAATGGTTCATCTAAACTAATGAAAGAAGGTGTGTGCATACACGACATATATATCTGCTTCCCTATTTTTATGCTTGTTCGAGGTGCCAGCCCCAAAGAACAAATATTTTGCTTGATGGGGTTGGCAGCTCCATAATTAATAGAAGCATCAAATTAGTCATGCAACTTGGGAAGATCAAGAACACACAAACAAGTAATGAACAGAGGCTCGGAGTAGTGATGTAATAGCTAGCATCGAAAATGTAGGGTAAAACGAAAAAAGCAGCGGAACCACATGCTAGTTTGTGATGTAATTACATAGAGAACATTAAGCATTCGATGGAACCAACAGGTGGCATCGTAACAAAACTAAAGCATATTAACTATATGTGCACCGGTATGTAATTTAGCACATGTAACATGTTCATCGCCAAGTATGGCCCTACTGTGTGCAGAATAACGCGGCTCATGAAAAACTGAATGATGCCCTCAAGAAATTCAAAGGTGCGTATTATGCTAGAAAGTGAACGAGGCGCCGCCGCTGGATAATAGTACCCGATTCTCGGCGCGATGGGTATCATTGTCATACTTGATAGCTAAGGATCGTCGATGGTGCTCGTGTTATGTTGAGTTTGGGCCGGTTGCCGCCAAGCGGCTGCCCGTGTTACGGTTGCGGCGCTCCGACATACAAGAAAGCTCATTAAGTGAACATTGTAACGATAAAGAGAAAACCGGGAGTACAAATCGAAATAACTGATGAGGCTGGCGGCCGTAAAGGGCGTGGAGTTGATATGGCGTCCGTGGAGCGGGTCCGTGTAGTGGACGAAGGCTTCAGCGGCGCGTTGTAGAAGCCCGTGAGGCGGATCTGCCGCGATGACGAGGGCTTGTATGAAGGGCCAGCCAAGGGGCGGACGAGGAGCTGAAGGGCCTACGATGTGGTGGACGAGGGCGCCGTTACAGATCCGTGTGGTGGACCATGATGGCGGTCAAGGAGATCTGGAGCGGTGGACAAGCCGCCACGAAGCGCTCCGTGAAGTGGTGAGTTGGCGGGGGTTCCAAGGAAGGTAGATCCGACGGTGTGAGGTCCACCACGCGACGGAGGACTAGATTCAGCGGCTTGCCGTGGTTGGGGGTCGGGAGGGAAGGAGGGCTCGGAAGAATGTTGGGGCAAAGAGGGAAAACAATGGAGTTACCAAAGCAGCCCTTTTCCGCTCATGTGGGGTAAAAAGGAATATCGCAGGGCTAAACTTTCGAGCGTGATATTTCATGTGAGCGGAAGTTTGAAAGCTTACGCCTAAAATTATAAGTATTCGTCAGACGGCCGACTATGATATCATGGCCGATAATTTGTTTGTTTTGCATGCAAAAAAATGTGCAAGTTTTGAAAATCAATGTCTCCAACTCAAACTTAGATTGTCCATTCAATTCAAATATGGATCATTGAGCTACTACAAGCAAATACCATCATACGGTCCAATTCAAATGAAATTCCAAATGTGTTTATCCTAAATATGATGACAAAAGCAAAAATGTGTATGTGTATGAATAAAGAATGATTATAAAGTTTGAACATGCTCGTATGTGTATATCTCTAGGTTTGATATATGAATTTGAAATCACGAAATCCCGCTTAAAAATGTACCTCCGCTTAAATGAATTACAAAAGCTAATGATGGAGTTCAATTCCAAATTCCAATCTTAGGTTTGTAATTCGTACATCAAGGTATATCACGATGTTCAAAAGTATCATTATCTCATAGTACAAATGTGAAACAAATTGATCAACCATGAGTGCACAATATCTCAATTACGCTTAAAGTCCTCAAATATAGACACCTCACCTTTATCAAGTCAACCCCCCCCCCCCACCACCACACACACACACACATAGAGAAGTCGTTTTCCCCAAACACCAACACACGAGCACATTAACACCCCTCTCTCTTTAAAGTCCGACCCCAACATAGGTCTCTATCACTTTGTCTCTGCATGCACACATCTCTCTTCCTCACTCTCTAGGTCTCCCGCTATCTCTCTTACCCAAGCACACGGACTATGTAGAGTGTATATTTCCCATACACACAAAACGTCAGCCCCAAACGCCTATCTCCCTAGTTATGTGGTTCTCAAGACTCACCTCACACACCACCCCACTCGCAAACAAGCACACTTTGTCTCCTTGTGCACCACTCTCTTTCTATCTCTCCCACATGACCGCCCCATTCCTCTCCCTATACATATATGTCGACTCTTGCATAGCTCCTAATGTATAATCGTTCTGATTTCACACATTGTTCTCTACACCATCTATTCTAGATCTCTCATGAAGTCCCTATCACACACGATGACTCGCTTCTTTGCGCTCCGCTCATAGGCCAATTTCGACAACATCAACATTGTCTCCCTATCTATACGCCCATTTATGGACACAAACGACTCCTCTCGCCTCTCTCTTCTCTCTCTCTCTCTCCTCTCAGCTCTCTTTCTCTCGCCTCACACTTCTCTCCTCCACACACACACACTCGATGTCTCTTCCAAATAGTCTGCTTCCTCTACCGCACTGCATATCTCGCTACTACACATGTCACACCATTCCCCTTCCCTTATACTAGGTTTACATCATCAGTCTCTACTCCACATACACTCTCTCCCTCACACACACAAACGTGCACACAAACACACAGACACGCACAAACACCCATTTATCTGGATCCTCATCTCCCCATGTCCGCATGTGTATCTCACACTCACTCTCTAATTATGTATATGTGTCTCCACGTTACACAACACAAAGCCCCATGTACATGTCTCTCTATCCTCCACACACATAGACACAAAGAATCTGTTATCATTGCCTCATCTCTAACATATCACACACGCACACTCTGCTCTCTCTCTCTCTCTCTCTCGCAAACACGCCAACAAGGGTTTCCGTGAATAACTTACCGCCTATTCATCAACAATGTGGCAAGACGGCTAACACGAGACGTGAAAAGAATAAATCTACACGTGTTAGACCACCTAGTATGACTACTAGGACTAGAGCAAGCCAAAAGCGCCACCATTACCCCTCCTGTCGGGCGACGGAAAATCTTTGTTTTACACAATGAGAAGTCATTGTGCTAAGGCCCCACATGCCGAGGCGTTGAATAGAATGTAGATGCTAGTTTACGGAAGCAAGTATCGATAATACATTTGTATCTCCATACTTATATTTCTTCTTATAAAAACCGAGTTGGTGATGATGCAGCCATCTTGCAAATATAGACCGCCGATCTATATCCTGACGGATGGAAATTAAACTAAAAGATACCCAGACCCTCCACATTTGCACAAGGCCTTCCCTCGCTCATCCTTATCTCCAACAAACCTCATTGTTGAGCAATTAAGAAAGGAAGCCTGAACAAACTGCCTCGGTGGCTGCCAGCCGGCCGCTAATCCCCATGCCCACCAGTCCACCACCAACCACCACCACACCCCACCTCTTCACCTTATCTCATATTTCTCGAGATATCATTAGTTTTACACATGGGATTACTCCTGCAAGGGTCAATCACAACAAGTGTTTTATAAAAAATGCATCTTGATGTTCCGTAATGCACGGATCTTGCTAGTATTCCTACACAAGACTAAGTTGGTGATGCTGGTGTGTCCGCCATCCGTCAAGCCTGACCATTAGATCTACATCTAACGATTGTGAGGTAAGTTGTTGCCTTTCTCACCAACATCCCACTTGTCTACCAATTTGCGTAAAAACCCATAATTAGTATCTTAAAACCAACCACATCCCTCCCCGACCTCACCAAACAGCCCAAGGAATATATTCTAATTGAAACATAATATATCTCTAGTGACATATGTATATCAAAATTAGTGTTTTGTACCAAGTTTGTGAATAAGTATTATTCTAATTATGATTCGCTAAACGCATATGAACATTGCTAGTATTTCCAACCATGCATTTTTTCCTAGTATTCCATAGTTTCAAGTTTTCCATCAAGATATTAGTCACTCATGGTTGATATTTACTTTCAATCATGTACACATATGCACTATGTAACTAGCCTTGCTTATTGGCTTCCAAAGCTTAACTTTCACTCCTACTTACAATATGTAGAGTATTTAACAAAAACTACCACTTTCAACCAGCCCTAGGAAGAATCTATTGTACAAAAATAGCAAAACATACCCAAAATTTCTTAATCCATGCCAAAACTACTACCTAGTACTCCTACCGATTAGGTTCGCTTAAACCCATTTATGACTGGTTGGCCCACACGTCTGCGCGATTGGGAAGCTTAAACCAACACATTTTGTTTGACCGACACGAGGGACCCACATCCACCTTCTATCCCGTTATTCCCTCAAATCATTATTTTTGAACATTACTTCAAACAGATCGATGCGTGTTCGCCGGTGGCGCCGGTGATGAGCGAGTTGGTCCATCCACGGACGGCCAGACGCCGCTGGCCTCCGCGACGGGCAGGCTGCCCGAGCGTGACCCACAGCGAGAAAGCGCCACGCCGCCTTCGCCGAGCTGATGGATGGCCTTAGCGCTGGCGCACACGAGCAAGCCGCCACGCTGCCGTGCTAATCTAGCTAGCAAACCTTGCGCATAAGCAGCTGGACGGAGCTATCTGGCTAGCTAGCGTCATGAAGCGCCGACGGAGCTGGCATCCGGCTGCCACAACATGGGCTCCGTGACGCTGGCGCAGCGGATTTCGCCTTTCTCGCTTCGGGCGGTAGAAGGCCCCATGGTCGAGGATGACTAGGTGGACGGGCCGAGGTAGGAGGTCACTCGAGGATTTTTGTTGGTAAGAGCATGTACAATGGTTGATAAGGTAGTCTTATCTTAAGTCTGCACGATGCAAGTGGTAGTAGTTTCTGGCATTTTAGTGGTTTCTTGCATTATTAGGGTTTCGTAGAACAATGTATGCATTTACTAGCCACAAAAGGCGATTCTAGGTTGCGCTTGTACTCAACGAGTACTACTAGTGGTCGCGGAGTATAATTCGTTTTGTGGGTCGATCCTCGCCGAACGCACCTTTTAAAAAATAGTACTACTACACTTTGCTGCGAGCCAATATTTTACACGGTAGTTTGAGTTTTGAAGTCAAACGGATGCGGCCCCACAACTGGGTGCATCGGACAGCCTAGCCACGTGAACGGGTTTCCTTCCCAAGATCCTCGTGCCAAGATGTTTCGCCTAGCAGCACTCGCTTAGCTTCTCATCAGCTAGTAGCATATTTAAACTAGCGCCCCAATTAAGCCCGAGGAGCCGGAAAAGCCTGTGGGCATTGGGAATCGTGCAATATGGCTCGTATGTAAAGTGCTCTACTACTACTACTCAGAGCTTGTGGCGTTGCACGATGGACTTCACTCCATTATCGGCTCTACTATAAAAGAAATTCCTCTTGTTTTTTTTAACGGAGGCAAAAGCTTTTTCATCTCATTCATAAAGAAGGAACTACTAACAAAGTTCGACGAGATCCATTACACCTCCACAAATGGAAGCGAAAAGCCTAGTCTCATTGTATCAAATAACTCAAATGTTCGCTTCACAAGAATCATCGTCTGATAAATAGGTCTAGTGTGTGCGTGAGAGGAGCGGCTGAGTAGGCCAGCCACGTGAGAGGAGCGGCTGAATAGAGCACCGAGAGTACCCACTAGGCCACTCACGCAGTGTACTTCCTCGCATTGATAGTACAACGATGGTTCTAGAGAACAAGAGTACCTCCACTTCCAACCTGTAGCTCCTTGGCCCCGAGATTCAAGAGTTCAAAACTGGTGCACTATACTAGACTAGACTAGAAGTACAAGACATCGCACTACTAGTTGAGAAAAGTAGTACTAGTATGCTACAAGATAAAGTACGCATTCTCCGCCACATAATGTAAGATTTTACACTAGTTGGCGGTACAAAAATGGCAAAACATACCCAAAATTTCTTAATCCACGCCAAAAACTACTACCTAGTGCCAAAAATTTATTACTAGTGCTATTATTTACAGAAATAATGCAATCCCATAACGCTCCATAATGCTAGTACTTAGTAGTAAATAATAGCCTCACCCCTTCGCTGAGGAACGATCTACGCTTGAAGGGACGAGGCCCCATGTTACTACGCCTTATCTCATCCTCGCCAGCCTCCTCCTCAAGAGAAGGCAGTCGTCGCTGCTCCCATGGATTCGCCAGCGGTTCTCCTCCTCGTCGGGCTGGGAGACCTTGGACGATGATCCTCCGGGAGAAATCGGACGCCGTCCGATGTCCTCACCGCCGCAAGACTCGGTGCTTCCTACACCAACTTTTTCAAGACGCCGCTTAAACAGGCTTGGGAAAAGGTCATGCTTGTTGGTCTTCCATGCATCCTCGAGGAGAAGGTTCTTCTATGGGACAATCCTTCAACAGTCCACCGCTCCCGCCATGGTTGCACGTTGACTCCGCTTAGAGTTGCCGACGTTGAGAGGTAGTCGGATTTTGTCCGACGAGCAGGTCAAGAATGGAGTTTGATCATGTAGTACTTAGTTATTCCATTTCCATCCCGTAATTTCTCCGCTGCCCACCGCCTTATATTTAGGTTCCGGTCGGTGCCAACGAAGATTGGCTTGCATACCTCCGCCGATATCACCATCATTTTGCACAACATCCATAGCAGGCGGCCGCTCCAGAGACCCTTCTCCACCATTGGGATCGCCTTCCGGACCGGCTGGGCTTGAATACGATGATGATGCCTACATGAGATTGAAGAAGATAGCACTTCGACCCGCCGACAAAGCGACGCTGCCACGACGCTACTTATCTCATCACGGTGTTCGACATAAGGATTGCCATCAATGCAAGAGGCAGAACGGCAGAGGTCGGCGATGTTGGCGGCGGCAGATTTGTACCCTACATGTTTGAAGACGCCAGGCGCCATCTAGGCCAGATCTTCGCGTGACAAGCCAGGGACTTGTTTCATCTGGTTGCCATCCCACGGTACGGAGATTACAAATGGGATGCACAAACCATCATTTGCATCCCTAACGGTACTCCATTATTTTGCAGGACCACCATCCCTCGATCAAAATAAGATCACCGATCCTCGATGTGCATTTGCATCCGCGATTCGGTCTAACCTGGATCTTGTAGCTGACTTTGGCATATTGGGATCAACTATCTTAGCAAAGTACCCATGGTACCACCGATGTGCAACATGGTCACACAATCTACCACGATCGCATGCCACCATCTACCT
>JAHIAM010007760.1:0-13216 GCA_021605205.1 Aegilops longissima | reverse complement strand
GCCGAGCCCCGAGCTCGAGCCGCCGCCAGTCGCCAGCCGGCCCCCGCCTGCCACCTCAGCACCTCGCCGAGCCCCGCCTCACCGCCTCGGCCGAGTCGCTCACGGGACGACTCTTCGAGGTAGCCGTGCCGCCTGTTTTTTTAAGAAAATCCTTCGTTTTTTAGAAAATCCTAGTTCGTTTTTTAGATAGATCGGTTTTATTCTCGGTTTATTTTTTTACCGAAGCGTCATTGCTCGCTCGCTTTTAACGAACATGTCCGCTGTTAGTTTCGCTAACGAACGCTCGCTCGTTAAGCCGCTCGTTGTTTTCTTTTTATCGGATTTATTCCGCGATTTTCCGATCGCGATTTCTGATCCGATGTTCGCATTTAGTATAACTTTTCGCTGCTTATCGAAATCAGGCGTATTCAAGCGCTGGAGTTTCATCTCAAACCTCTTCCGAATAACCAACTAAAACAAGTTTTTGTCTCTGTAAAATTTGACCCTAGTTCAGATTAGTAAACGGATTGTTTTTCTTTCGCAGCTTGAGTTTCATTGTTCGCTTGGTTTGATTCTTTTGCAACCGGAGTTCTTAATTTGAACTTTCGTCGGCCTCTTTCAGTTGAAGTTCCGCTTGTGCATCCTTGCTTGTTGCTTATGTATGTATTGTTTGTTTATGCTAGAATTCCTGAGTAAGCGTTGTTACTACGAGTCTCTAGGATTCACAGATCGTCAAGAAGGTAAGTAACACTTTGATCATATTCTTTTCATACCCAGTTTTTATGCATTAGTTTCAACCCTCAAACATTGCATGGTTAGGATGTCATTAATTTGTGGGTTGGGAAGTAGATGATGAGGTAGGGACCTATTGCCATGTTACTATCAAACCCTTGGGAGTTACTTCTACGTATTGCCTATATTGCTATGCTATGCTCAGAGACGTGGATTGGGTTTGAGGTATTCCATGACAGATGTGAGATTATTAATTAATGGTTCAACTTAAGGTGGCAACTTTAATACACATCTGAGTGGATTGAGGCACCTGGGAACCCAAGGTTGTCTGTTTTATTTTGAAATCCGGGTACCCGTGGATCTTCCTATGGACCGCCACCCAAGCTTAAAGGAACTGAGTTTATTCATGCTAGAAACTTCCGTGCAGCCACAAGCTATTATGGGCTCTAGCATAGTTGAGTAAGTTACATGAAGCTCTTGAAGAGGTAGATCAGGTAGTGGGTTTTGTAGGTTTGGTATGATCTACCCGAGTAGAGAGTTAATGTTTCGAAAGACTCTGTCTCGGCCATCCGCTTCTCAAACACCATGTAAAAGCGAGAAATCAACGGAGGCGATCGAGTCTTGTGGGGAAAAGTGCAAACCTCTCGCAGAGTGTACAATCTAATCATGGTTAGCCGTGTCCCTGTTATGGACAATTGTGAGTATCTAGTACTTGAGTATTCGCATGTATCTCATCACTCTTAACTAATATTGCTGGTATGTTAATTACCTTAATTGGGATAGAGTTGGGGTTATACCTTCTCAATGATGTTTCAACCACCATGATAGTTAAATTAAATTTATTCCTTTGTTGTAGGAATTGGCTTTTCACAAAAATCAGAATCAGAGAGCTTTCCACCAGCCAAATATGCATGTAGTGGTAGCATTATTCTGTTATTGCTCTATTGTGTTACTTTGCCAAAGATATTCCATGTGCTGACTTGTTTCTCGGCTGCAACGTATTATGTTGCGATTTTCAGACGAGGAGTAAGGTTCGATAGGTCGTTGTTCGCAGCTCAGCTATGCCATTGGAGTTGATGGACTCACTTTATCTTCCAAGCCTTTCACGTTATCATATTAGATGGCCTTAAGCCATATTTTGTAATAAGTTCTCTTTGAGACATTTGATGTAATAAGTGTGTTATTGCTACTCGTTATAAATCCTTCGAGTAATCGTGTGTGTCAAGATTACGATCCAAGGATGACATCAAACACGTAGACTTGACCATCCGAGGTCGGGTCACTACACGTAATCGCAACGCCGGCGCTTTAAAAAAGCGCATAAAGCTGAGATTAAGAAGTAGATACTAGAGAGTAGAGGATAGTTCTCAAGATAGATAGATAAAAAGATAATTCAACTACTCCTCGTCGTCCGCCCTCCTCGTGATGTCCTCCTCCGATGTCCGATCAGAGGCGGAAGATAACGATCGCCGCCGGATTCCTGTATGCACATCGCTTCCTAGCCTCATGTTGAATTGAGCGCCTCTTTTCACCCACGCTTGTCCTCGGATAGGCAGCTCGCCCGCCCTCCTCTTATCCCTCAACGCCTCCTTTGCACGTAGAACTCGCGCTTGTTGATGATGTCCCAGGGAAGTGTTGTACACGCCATGGTTCGTTCCCATCTCGGGCGATGCCGAGACGGTGCTCCCGCCCGGTTGTCGCGATGAACCTCGCTGGTAAGCCACGGCAGAGGCGCAAGCTCCGCGCCACTCCCGCCGACACGCTGGGGAAGTTCAATGTTCTATGAGGCCACCGAGGCGCCACACCACGCTGTCAGAAGGGCGGCCTTGTAGGCGGTGTCGAATTTCCGAGGCTGAGGCACATCCCTGAACCGGATCTTGGCGAGAAGCCGCCAGAGGGGCGGGCGCGACGCCAGATCTCCTAAGTTTCATGGCCACGCGGCGGCATGGTGAGCGAGGGCGGCGAGGCGAAAGAGAGCGGGAGAGAGCGGTGGCGAGGCAGAGCGGGAGAGAGCGTGGCAAGGCACAAAGCGGTGGGAGGGCATTGATTTATAAAGCACGGACGCCACAGGCCAAAACTAGCGACGCCTGCCGCTTTTTCCCGATCCTTTCCCGATGTCTCTCGCTATCTCTACTTTCTCTACTATTATATTTATTTTATATTTTATATTTTATATTTATCTCTACTTCTTTACTGTCTACATTTTTTCTCTATACTTTTATTTCTTGCAATATAGACCGCCTGATTTATATCTCGATGATAGGAAGGAAACAAATGGGAATTTTGCAAAAGATACCCATACCCTCTCCGATTTGCAAATAGCCCTTCCCTCGCTCATCCTTTTCTCCCACAAGATAAACTACTCATACAAATGCATATTGATGCGCAACGCATGGGCATCTTGCTAGTTCTAAAAACCTTTCCATCATTTTGCCACACTACTGGTTGCGATGAAAAACCTACCAAGCACAGCTCGAACAGAGCGACGACAATTACAAGCTGATATTCTGTTGGACAATGGAGGCTACAACCAATTACTTTTACGGAACAATAGCACCAGGAAATTTGAAGGGTAGGTATGAACAAAATTGAACTGCACATGTACCGCTAAGTGATTCAATACACACATTACCAATCGAGGAGGAGAACGATGGTCGCGCGCCTCGTGGAGTCATGGTCGGCAACGGAGTCGCTTCATTGTCCACGACGGTGGTATTTCGCGCTTGGCACCGCTTCCCGGAAGCAGATCCGAGACCGTGGAAGACGATGCCGAAGAGGCTCGTGACACGACGACGTGGACCGCCCAGGCGGGCGATGAGATCGTTGATGAGGCAGATGCGCTAGGTGGACGAAGTGACATGTAAAGGGAGGAGCACGAAGGCTGCGGTGCCGTGAGAAGTCTATTTTGCATGGGGATAGAAAATGGGGAGTATTCAGTGTACTACTCGGTGCCGGGTGGGTTATCGGGAGGTGAACCTGGTTACGAAAACAACCCCTACCAAGCGCCATCCGTAGGCCTTTTCCGAAGGCTATGATGGTAACTTCCCACTCGCTCGAATCAGGTCGCGGAGATTTTCCCGCCGACCTCAAAATTTTGTGACACTTGACTCGTGTGGCATGTTGAGTGATTCGCAAGCAACTAGCTAGTAGTAGTAGTAAACTCAGCATATTAGGTTTGACCAAGTCAAACTTCCTAAAGTTTGACAAGTTTATAGAAAAATATAAACATTTACCATAACAAATATGTATGATGTGAAAGTACATTCAATAATGAATCCAATGGTATTTATTTGTTGTTGTATATGTTAATATTTTTGTTATAAGCTTTCGAGAGTTTACAAAACATGACTTTGACCAATGCTAATACGCGAACTTAAATAAAAACAGAGGGAGTACACATTTGTTTTCTTAGTTTGTAGTGAACTAATCATTTGTTTAAATTGTGAAATAAATATATTAGGCTATTGACTTCGAATGTAATGGTCTATACAATTCAATAGTTACAATCATTGTCTAA
This sequence comes from Aegilops longissima, assembly GCA_021605205.1. Lineage (NCBI taxonomy): Eukaryota > Viridiplantae > Streptophyta > Magnoliopsida > Poales > Poaceae > Aegilops > Aegilops longissima. Next base: position 8,988 of record JAHIAM010007760.1, on the reverse strand, counting down.
TCCCAAGAGGTATACAAGGTCTATAGTACTTCACAACATGCTCAAACTCACATAATCCCACAAATGAGAATCTAAATGCATTTCATAGTTATTACTTTGTAGGATGCAACAAAAACAACCATAACTCTACATCAGCCATTATAGAAGCAACATTTTGACATATCCCAATGTGTGAATGAAAAGTGCAGAGAGAGCTTTTGAAGATGGAGCAGATAGGGCGGAGAGATTGTATGTATGTGGACAGAGAGTAGGAGACAAACCTAAAGAGATAGATAGATAGAGAGAGAGATAGAGAGAAAGAGAGAGGAAGAAGTTAGGTCCGTGAGAAAGATGGATACATGTAATATACATGAGATGCGTGCATCTCGGATTCTCAGATACGTGGAAGGAGAAGAGACAACATGTTTGATGAGAGAGCTGGAAAACATGGACGAGAGGGGAAGGATCTCGTGGGTTGAGGGATTGACAATTTTGTGGGGGAGAGAGGGATTGGTACTTTTGCAAGAGAGAGAGAGAGGGTGGGGAGGAGTCACAGCGCTGTCACATCACCCCTGCTCCAAATGACCCCGCATTCTCTAGCTGTGTGGTCGCGCCTTTGTTCTGCTCGATGCCCTCTTTGAAGATTGAGGTATTGTGCATGTTGGGGTGCAAAGAAGCACAAGCAGAGTGGTCAGATAACCTTGGATGGGGATGAATTGTGTGCCTCGGGGAGTGTGTGTGTGTGTGTTGTGTCTCTCTCTCTCTCTCTGTGTGTGTGTGTGTGTGTCAAATATTGAGAGAAAACAAACCTAAGGAGAGAAATGGGTATTCACGAAGAGATTGTAGGGCCTTGAGGTAAGGGCAGGGCGGTGAGGTGTCAAATGTGTGCTGATGCATGTGTTGCATGCATCGGCGAGGGACGACGAATCGAGAGAGATGGTTGTTGTGTTACGGACTGCTCTCCTCTCTCTCTCTCTCTCTCTCTCTCTCTCTCTCTCAAACACACACACACACACACACACAAGTAAACTAGAAGACCGTTCTCTCATGTATACACAACGATCGGCATCTGCTCTATGTCTCACTCATGCATCATCATTTTCACATTCACACCTCTCTATGTATGTATCACACGCACACCGCTCCACATTGCCCTTCCGCCACAACACACATATGGACACATACACACGCTTCTCTCCACACAAACAAAATAATTATTAAAAAACTAGGGCGCTACTAAACGCCCAAATCCAAATAAACACAAACTCGAGCTAAATTCAAATATATGGAAATATTGCAGCGCCAAGAACTTTCCCAGAAAAAACTTGAGTAATATTGGAGGATTGTTTTCACACACACAAAAGGTTCGTGGATGTCCTTCGAGAGCGACACGGTGACGCACTGCTCGATCGACCGCCATGTCGCGGGTTCATGCGCTTGCACAGGATTCCAGACGTGGCTGTGGTACTAACTTAAAAAATTTAATATAGCGCTGCCTAAGTCTAATGTTTACGGTACTAGTACGGTTTTCTTTTACGGTTTATTTCACATCTAGATGTGAAATTATCTCACATCTAACTCACTCACCCATGATTTTTTAAAGTCTCCATGGATTTAAGGGTGAGGGAGTTAGATGTGAGATAATATCTCACATCTAGATGTGACATAGGCATCTCTTTTTAAGTTTGACCAACCATATATAAAACTAGTAAGCTCCCATACGCCAAGACTTCATCAATATGCCGCCGCCAGACATGCCGCCACTACCGCCCGGTCAACAATTTCGCCCATCACCGCCGTGTCGCCGCCATCCTCGTGCCATGAAGTCAAGGCTCGCTCACCACGCCGCTCGCAGTCCCTCCGCCATGCCGCGCTGCAAGCATGCGAAGCAGCTGGTGGAGCTGCGCTCATGCACGCAGCGCATAAAGAGGAGGACGAAGCTGCGTTCCAAAGACGCCGGGCGAGGAGGAACTAGCGTAATATTGTCGCTCCGCTGAGGAGGCACGATGGTGGCTGTCGCGGCGAAGCCGGTCGCGCTATGCCGAGCCCGCAAACCATGTGCGGACGGGAATCTACCTTCGAGACCTTGAATTCCATGTGGATCCCGCAATCAAGGAGCAATTTGGGTCGGCCACCATGTGAGCTGTTTGATGCAACATGGATGGCTAGAAGGGCTTTTCCACCTCTTCTCGCCTATCTTCCTTCGCCTCCGTAACTTCTTTCACAAATCGACCGACCCAAATTATACTACCAAGCATTTAACGCAGTTAAGTACAAGAAGAACACGAAGATACGAAAGCAAGAGTACCAACCTGCAAGAAGAACAGTAGTAAGACATAGTACTAGTACTACTGCACGCATTTAAAGAGTTCAAATAACGAGAAAGAATATAAACATAGTTCTGCGGGCCTCAGACAACACACCCTTGAAAATAAACTAAGCAACTAGTCTGCTTGACACCGCAGAGAACCAGCATGAGGACGGCATCGCCACCTACCGGAGTCCGAGTCCACGCCCCGACTTCGCCCTCGCCCCTCTTCCTCTTCCTCTTCGCCGACGCTTTTTGCTTGAACCGACACCGGCTCGCTTCTTCATACAACCCTTGTAGATATTTAAACAAAGGTAGGCATCCATTCCCTGCGACATGATGATCTTCATCTAATGTCTTCGACTTCCATGCATGATGAAACTCGTGATGAGGTTTCTTCATTTAGCGCATTAAGGATCAATCATGCTGCTGCCAGGTCAGCATTGAGGGTTGAAAGGAGGACACCAGGCTTGCCTTCCGAGATTGAAGGGCTGGCCTACAACGACCTATCCGACGAGACATCCCCTGCTCTTAAAGCCTACCGAGGAGTCCTGATTAGGGGTGTCCGGATAGCCTAACTATCACCGCTGGCCGGACTCCGACTATGAAGATACAAGATTGAAGACTTCGCCCGTGTCCGGATGGGACTTTCTTGGCGATACGGATATGTAGATCTCCTACCATTGTAACCACTGTGTAACCCTAACCCTATTCGTGCCTATATAAACCTGGAGGGTTTTAGTCCATAGGACTAACAACAATCATACCATAGGCTAGCCTCTAGGGTTTAGCCTCCGATCTCGTGGTAGATCCAGTTTTGTACTACCCATATCATCAATATTAATCAAGCAGAGTAGGGTTTTACTCCATCGAGAGGGCTCAACCTGGGTAAAACATCGTGTCCCTTGTCTCCGTTACCATCCGCCTAGATGCACAGTCGGGACCCCACCCGAGATCCGCCTGCTTTTGACAATCGACATTGGTGCTTTCATTGAGAGTTTCTCCTGCCGTGTCTGTCGAAGGATGCCTCATCCCGCCTTTAAAGACGGCACTGCTGTTAAAGGAGCTTTGGCCATCGCCAAACTCTCCGCTAGGCGGTTTTCTTATGACCATGTTCGTCCGCTACCGACGATGACTTCGGTCATCAAAGCATCTTCACGTTAACTCGAACCGCGAGTAGTTAGATCCGCGGAGCTCTTCCTTAAACGAGCTCTTGAATCGGATCGCCACCCGGGAGTCACTAGCATCACGCATCGATTGGGCCTAAACCGATCCGAGAGAGATGAACTCTCCCTGTGCTACCCACCACGCTGCTGTGTTAGAGGAACAATACGCACTTTTCTCCTACCTTAAGGACTAGCTATGTCCAGATTCCTCGACCCTCCATGCCGGATTCCCACGGAGGGAGGACACCACTCAAGCCCTGAACTTAAAGTCGCAGCTGGCTAGATTAATTGACAAACTCCAAGAACCCAAGCTTCCAAGTTCGAAACTTCTGGCCCTCGAGTCTTAGATCGGACGGGGTTCAGAATTTAATTCCACCCGCCACCCAAACATAAGCTTATCTATCCCAAATCCAGCAAGAGCCCGTGAAACAACACATCATTATCGGGCCGATTCCTCCTCGGTTATGGACAGGATAAAGGATTGCCGCGAGGAGGACGAATCTCATTCTTCCGCAACAATTGCACGGCAAGGGAATCTAAACGCCATAAGTCGCCGTGGAAATTACACGCTGCTGACTTGGCATCCATAGTACGAAAGTATCGCGATGGAGAGCGCCTGAAAACCGAATCAAATTTTGGGATAATCCGCCCCAATACAACCCTAGTCCAAAATAAAAGGGTGCATCATCACCGTGCACCGGATTACATACCAAAGCAAAAACCCCTAAAGGGCATGGAATCAGCATCGAGGGATGGCTCAATGGACCCCGCAAAATTATAGCACAGAGGGCGCCACTCCAACTCATAGCCTTAGAGCATGTTGGATACTACGACAGTGGCAAAGTGGCGAAGAGCTCTAGTTCCAGAAGCACCAGCCCAGCAATACCAAGACGGTATTAAAGTCTTCGAGACTTTCACATCAAATAATATGCGGAAACTAACACCAAGCAGCCTTGCCGAAATTTACCAGATAGCAACAATAAATCCATGGAGGACACGGCTATTACCTTTAACGCCGGTGATGAACCTAAATTCAACAGCCCGAAAGCACCACCGATTGGTCCTCAATTCCAATAGTGGACGGCTTTCGCTTACCAAAGTACTCATGGACGGCGGCAATGATTAAACCTCATCTACGAGGAAACCTTCAAAAATGGAAATAGACTGGAGCCGATTGAGCAAAGCAGCACAACCTTTAGAGGAATAATCCTCACGGGAAGCATGCTGTACAGAAAGATCACACGATGTGGTGTTCGCACGGACAATTATAGGTCCGAGGAGGTCACATTCCATGTGGCCCTGCTCAGCAGCGGATACCACGCCTATTAGGGCGAGAGGCATTCACAATTTTTCAAGCTATACCCCATTACGGGTACATGAAGCTCAAAATGCCCGACCCAACGGAATTATCACTCGCTAGTGACCGGACATAGCCCGCTACCAAAATAAACAACCGATTTGCCCTTGAGGCACTATCCAAGCCCTAGCGGCAGAGGAACTCATCGCCTGCGCCCACGGTGAACAGGGACGATGTGATACTCGATAAGAGATCCAAGTCCAACTTTTTAAACCGCGACAAAATAGTCAAATTCCAAGTCCATCCAACGGACCTTACAAAACGGCTCCATCGGGCACAATTAAACCTGATGTGGATGCCGTGACTACGAGAGTTCCTACGCAAAATTGGGACATTTTTGCTCGCACCCTTCGTGACATGCCAGAATCCCACGCCGGCTGAGCACAGCCTAAATATCCTAAAAGGATTCAAGCCAATCAAACAAGCTCTTCGGTGTTTCCCGAACCCAAGACAGGCCATGGAGAGGAGCTAGCCAAACTATTGGAGGCCGGATTCATCGTGAGATATTAGACATCCGGACTGGCTAGCAAACCCGTAATGGTACCAAAGAAGGACAAACCGCGCTTATGTGTCGATTTTAAGGACCTTAACAAGGCTTGCCCAAAGGATCCTTCCTCCCCGCATCGATCAAATTATCGACGCTACCGCAAGAAACGATTCATTGTGTTTCATCGACGATACTCCGCTACCACCAAATTAAGATGGTAGAGCTGCACTAAGCCGCAACGGCATTCATCACTCCATACGCCCATTCTGCTTCAACACAATGCCCTTGGGCTCAAAAATGTCGGCGCAACATATCATCGCATGATTCGTATATGTCGGCAAACCAGATCGGCAAAACAGTGGAGGCATACGAGACGATGTGGTCCAAATCCAAGCATGTCGAAACCCTAGTCGACAACTTGAGGCTCACATTCGACAATCTCCAACATATGACATCAAGCTCAACCCGAAAAATGCATTTTGCGTATAGCCGGAAAGCTCTTGGGCTTCATTGTATCCTAGAGGAATTGAAGCAAACCCAGCCAAGATTCGAGCTCACACAATTGATATCCCCAAAGACCTCAAACGAATACAAAATTGATCGATGCATGGCGGCTCTAAGCCGCTTATCTCCCGCTTAGGAGAAAAGGCATTACCCTTTATCGCCTCCCGACACTCGAACACTTCGAGTGGACGGATGCCACCACGGCCGGATCTTGAAGAAATCAAAGCCATATTGGCAACAACCGTCCTGGCCGCACCAACATGGGCGTAACCAATGCTATTATACATCGCAGAACCCATCAAGTTGTAAGCGCCGGTGCTCGTTGTCGAACGAGAAACGACGGACACAAGTTCCTCTCCAAAACCAGTTTACTACGGTCAACTGTCCTAACTCCATGCCACCACGGCAATTCGATTATCAAAAGATAGCATGCGCGGTGTTCATGGCATCTCGGAAGCGCGACACTACTTCCAATAGTGTTCGATAATAGTAGCCTCCGGCACCTCTTAATGACATTGTAAACAATCGCGACGAATGGGCCGGATTGACAATACGCCATTGAGTTCTCCCATTCGATATAACCTCAAGCCACGGCGAGCTATTAAGTCGAAGTTTTGCTGACTTCCCGAATGGATCGAACCGAACTCCTAAAGAGTACGGCGATATTCCAATCGGATTATGCACTTCGACGGCTCCAAAATGTTGGTCTGCCCTGGGGCTGGCGCTGCTCGACGTCCCCAACCGGAGATATAGTCCAATACGCATTTCCAATAATGTACACGACTCCAACAACGCAGTCAATACGAGGCCCTTCTACATGGTCTCCTGGATGGCGCTCCATGGGCATTCAACGCCTAGAGGTGCGCGGATTCAACCTCGCGATATCCCAAATAAATGGGGACTTTGATGCCAAGGATCCAAATGGCAGCTTATCGCAATGTCGCCCTAAAATGTCACCGGTTTGAGGGGCTCAATTTCACCATATAGCCCGGATAACTACGCAAGCAGACGGTTGGCACGACATTAAAGCGTGCCGCCCCCCAACATCTTCCTAGAGAGGCTTTTCGCCATCCGTATTATGGGAGGGAGAGTCCGAAATAACAACCCGACCCAACCACACCGCCGAACAATCAACATTCCGATAGTTGGTGGTTCCGCCAACGAAATAACACCGCAGCCCATGCAATAATGGCAGTCATTGCCTCGTGGACAGAACCATTCCTAGCCTACCTAACTAGGCAGGAACTTCCCGAGGACTACAACAAGGCCCGCTGCATAGTGCGCCGGTCTAAAGCCTATAAGGTCCATGAGGGAGAGCTTTGTAAGAAAAGCACAATCGAGTCCTTCAAAGGTGTATCTCCAAGAGGAAGGGCGGAATCTCCTGCTGAAATTCATGCCGACTCGGTGGGCACCATGCCGCAGCCCGCCCTTGTAGGCAAGGCCTTCCATACAGGATTTAATTGGCCGACGGCCCGGCAGATGCTCAGACTTAGTCCAACGATGCGCGGTTGCCAGCTCTTGCTAATCAAAGCCACATGCAACCCATCGCCTCAAAACTATACCCATCACCTGCCCTTCGTCTGGGGCTTGACATGGTTGGACCCTTAAAGGAGGAACCCACAAGCAAAATACCTATTGGTCATGGTGGATAAATTCACCAAATGGATAGAGGCTGTCAGAAGACGGCCAATCCGGACCGTGATAGACTTCATATCAGGGTAGTAATCGCTACGGCGCCCCCCATAGCATCATCACCGATAACGGCATCAACTTCACGGCCGACGAGGTCAAACTCGTGCAAAACATGGGCATCAAGCTCGACCACGCTCAGTCTATCACCCCAAACTAATGGTCAAGTCGAGCGAGCAAACGGCTTAATCATGACGCATTAAACCGCACTAGTGCGGCCCTCAAGGAATCTAACACGACCTGGTAGAGGAGCTCGACCAGACTGGGGCTGCGGACCACGAATCACACTACCGGATTCACACCATTTTTATGGTATATGCGCAGAGGCAGTTTTGCCTCATGACATAATCATGACTCACCCAAGCATGTACGAAGAAAGAGAAGCCGAGCTCATCCAGGACAGTTTGACGCCTTGGAGGAGGAGCGCGATGTGGCAAAAGCTCGCTCCGATTCTATCAACAACAGGCTCAAGATATCAAAGCAGGAAGTACGGCCAAAGCTTACAATGTTGACAACTAGTTCTACGCCGGACAAGAAAAGGACAAACTCAAGCCCAAATGGGAGGGTCCTTTATCATCGACAAGTCCGATCGGCGGAGCTGCTGCCCCTAAACGATCGGATATCGACTCGAGCCGAACCCATGGAACGCAGCCCGCCTCCAAGATTCTACGCCTAGCGCCGGATTCTCGAGTTCGCCTTCCTCCGCCTATATTTTATACTTTAAGCTGTATTTTATTTCTCTTCTTCCTCCTTTTTCCGTGCAAGGCTCTTATGCATTGTTTGACACACTTGAGCGCTTATCCGCCATTATACCTCGGGGCTTTTTAATGTGTTATTTATACGGGCTTTATGCCCAAACATGTGTCACACTTCGCATGTACCTTTTATTCACCATTATATGCATCGATATGACTTGGTTTTGGCCAAGCTGGTCGCTCGTGGCTACTCCCACGCTCCCGATTGTTCGGCTAGGTGGAAAAGGGAGCACCTTCGCGAGTACGGGTCACCGGACGGTACTCAGACGGTGAAGCCAAGCTAGCGTTTAAGGAAATATTCGGTCAGAACTAAAAGACTATTTTTATTTTTCATTTATCTGCCCCTGCATGCTTTTTTTTTGCTTTTTTCGCAGTCCCAACATGCACTTTAGGGGCATGCCTCCCGGAATATTCTCCCGAAGATGTTTCTACTAACCATGTAATATAACATAACTAGTTGGGCACTTGTCTCGATAAAGCACTCATGACCCCACGCCTGGTCTCCACACATGCCCCGTGTTTACATAACCGCAGGGTATTCGACACACCCGACTATTGGGTCCCGAGGTTAGCAAAAGGTCCGCCACGACAAACGATCTACAATCCGCTAGAAGGCATTTTAATGTCATTTTAAATTACATAGTCAAATTGACTGATTGTATTCTCCTCAATGCCATCTAATAGGCTGTCTAGTTTAGCCTTGTGAATATTTATGCCAACTCTACTTGGCCGCAACACTGCTC
>JAHIAM010007759.1:0-17759 GCA_021605205.1 Aegilops longissima | reverse complement strand
CCTACCAAAGATGTCATACTTTGGTTCAGCGGTATTGTGAGATGAAGCGGCCCGGACCGACATTACGCCAGACGCTTACGCGAGACTGGTTTCACCGCCCGAGCACTCGCTTTAAAGGTGACCGCGGTGTCCGCCTCTCACTTTAGTTGAATCGAAAGGCTACGCCCGTCCTTGAGAAGGTTAAAACGGAGTCTATTTGACAAAGTATCGCTGTGGTTTTGATGCGAGGTAAGAACGGTTCTTGCTAAGCCCGTAGCAGCCACGTAAAATTTGCAACAACAAAGTAGAGGACGCCTAACTTGTTTTTGCAGGCATGTTGTGATGTGATATGGTCAAGACGTGATGCTATACTTTATTGTATGAGATGATCATGTTTTGTAACCGGTTATCGCAATCGCGTGGAGCCATATGGTTGTCGCTTATTGTATGAAATGCATCGCTCGTAATGCTTTACTTTATCACTAAGCGGTAGCGATAGTCGAGAAGCATAAGATTGGCGAGACGACAACGATGCTACGATGGAGATCAAGGTGTCGCTACCGGTGACGATGGTGATCATGACGGTGCTTCGAGATGGAGATCACAAGCACAAGATGATGATGGCCATATCATATCACTTATATTGATTGCATGTGATGTTAATCCTTTATGCATCTTATTTTGCTTTGATTGACGGTAGCATTATAAGATGATCCTTACTAAATTATCAAGAAGTGTTCTCCCGAGTATGCACCGCTATGAAAGTTCTTCGTGCCGAGACACCACGTGATGATCGGGTGATAGGCTCTACGCTCAAATACAACGGTGCAAAACAGCTGCACACGCAGAATACTCAAAGTTATACTTGACGAGCTATGCATATAAGATATGACCTCGAACACGGAGACCGAAGGTCGAGCGTGAATCATATAGTAGATATGATCAACATATTGATGTTCACCATTGAAACTACTCCATCACACGTGATGATCGGTCATGGTGTAGTTGATATGGATCACGAATCACTTAGAGAATTGAGGGATATTTTTCTAAGTGGGAGTTCTTAAGTAATATGATTAATTGAACTTTAATTTATCATGAACTTAGTCCCGTAGTATTTTGCAAATTATGTTGTAGATCAATAGCTCGCGTTGTTGCTTCCCTATGTTTTTATATGTGTTCCTAGAGAAAATTGTATTGAAAGATGTTAGTAGCAATGATGCGGATAGGATCCGTGATCTGAGGTTTATCCTCATTGCTGCGTAGAAGAATTATGTCCTTAATGCACCGCTAGGTGATGACCTATTTGCAGGAGCAGATGCGCACGTTATGAACGCTTATTAGCTCAATATGAGCAGATATGACGTTATGAACGCTTGGCTAGCTCAATATGATGACTACTTGATAGTTTAGTGCACCATGCTTAACGGCTTAGAATCGGGACTTCAAAGACGTTTTGAACGCCATGGACCATATGAGATGTTCCAGAATTGAAGTTAATATTTTTAGCAAATACCCGAGTTGAGAGATATGAAGTTCCAACAAGTTCTATAGCTAAAAGATGGAGGAGAATCGCCAACTAGTGAGCATGTGCTCAGATTGTCCGAGTACTTCAATCACTTGAATCAAGTGGGAGTTAATCTTCCAGATAAGATAGTGATTGACAGAATTTTCTAGTCACCATCACTAAGTTAGTAGAACTTCGTGATGAACTATAGTATGCAAGGGATGACTAAAAGATTTCGAGCTCTTCGCGATGCTAAAATCGCGAAGGTAGAAATCAAGAAAACATCAAGTGTTGATGGTTGACAAGACTAGTAGTCTCAAGGAAAATGGCAAAGGGAAGAAGGGGAACTTCAAATGGAACGGCAAGCAAGTTGTTGCTCGAGTGAAGAAGCCCAAGTCTAGACCTAAGCCCGAGACCGAGTACTTTTGCTGCAATGGAACTGGTCACCGAAGCGAACTACCCTGAATATTTGGTGGATAAGAAGGATGGCAAAGTGAACAAGGTTATATTTGATATACAGGTTATTGATGTGTACCTTACTAGTGTTTATAGTAGCCCCCGAGTATTTGATACTGCTCGTTGTTAAGATTAGTAACTCAAACAGAGTTACGTATCAAACAGAGACTAGTTGAAGGAAAGTGACGATGAGTGTTGGAAGTAGTTCCAAGATTGATATGATCATCATCGCACACTCCCTATACTTTCGGGATTAGTGTGGAACCTAAATAAGTGTTATTTGGTGTTGAGCATAAATATGATTTGATCATGTTTATTGCAATACGGTTATTCATTTAAGTAAGAGAATAAATTGTTGTTCTGCTTACATGAATAAAACCTTATATGGTTACACACTCAATGAAAATGGTTCATTGGATCTCGATCATAGTGATACACATATTCATAATATTGAAACCAAAAGATGCAAAGTTAATAATGATAGTGCAACTTATTTATGGCAATCGCCGCTTAGGTCATATTGGTGTAAAGCGATGAAGAAACTCCATGTCGATGGATTTTGGAATCACTTGATTATGAATCATTTGATACTTATGTAACCGTGCCTTTTGGGCAAGATGACTAAAACTCCGCTTGTTCGGAACAATGGAACGAGATACCGACTTATTGGAAATAATACATACCGATGTATGCGATCCAATGAGTGTTGATACTGTGGCAAGTATCGTTATTTTCTGACCTTCACAAGATGATTTGAGCAGATATGGATATATCTTCTTGATGAAACATGAGTCTGAAATAGTTGAAAGGTTCAAAGAATTTCAGAGTGAAGTGGAAAATCATCGTAACAAGAAAATAAAGTTTCGCGATCTGATCGTGGAGATGAATATTTGAGTTACAAGTTTGGTCTTCAATTAAAACAATGTGGAATAGTTTCACAGCTCACGCCACCGGAACACCACAACGTTATGGTGTGTCCGAACGTCAGAATCTGCATTTTATTTTGATATGGTGCGATCTATGATGTCTCTTACGATATAGTTTTAGGGTTATGCATTAGAGACAGCTGCATTCACGCTTAATAGGGCAACCATCTAAACCGCTGAGATGACACCGATGAACTATGGTTTAGCAAAGAAACCTAAGCTGTCTTCTTAAAGTTTGAGTTGTGATGCTTATGTGAAAAGTTTTCACCGATAAGCTCGAACCCAAATCGGAGAAGTGCGCTTCATAGAATACCCAAAAGAAACTGTTGGGTACACCTTCTATCACAGATCTAAAGGCAAAACATTCGTTGTTAAATGGATCCTTTCTAGAGAAGAAGTTTCTCTCGAAAGAAGTGAGGGAGGAAAGTAGAACTTGATGAGGTAATTGTACCTTCTCCCTTATTGGAAAGTAGTTCATCACGGAATCAGTTCCAAAGGATTCCTACACCAATTAGTGAGGAAGTTAATGATGATGATCATGAAACTTCAGATCAAGTTGTTATTAAAACCTCGTAGGTCTTCCAGAGTAAGATCTGCACTGAGTGGTACGGTAATCTTATTCTAGAAGTCATGTTACTAGACCATGATGAACCTACGAACTATGAGGAAGCGATGATGAGCCCAGATTCCGCTAAATGGCTTGAGACCATGAAATCTGAGATAGGATCCATGTATGAGAACAAAGTATGGACTTTGATTGACTTGCTCGATGATCAGCAAGACATGTTAAATAAATGGATCTTAAAGAGGAAGACGGACATCGATAGTAGTGTTACTATCATAAAGCTCGACTTGTCGCAAAAAGGTTTTCGATAAGTTCAAGGTGTTGACTACAATGAGATTTTCTCAATCAGAAGCGATTCTTAAGTCCGTCCAATCATGTTAGCAATTGCCACATTTTATGAAATCTGGCAAATGGATGTCAAAACTACATTCTTTAATGGATTTATTAAAGAAGAGTTGTATATGATGCAACCGAAGTTTTTTGTCAATCCTAAAGGAGCTAACAAATGTGCAAACTCCAATGATCCATCAATGGACCGTGCAAGCATCTCGAGTTGAATATACGCTTTGATGGGTTGATCAAAGATATGATTTTATATGCACTTTTGGAAAGGCCAGATTTACAAGAAAGTGAGTGGGAGCACTACAACATTTCGATAAGTATATGTGAATGACATATTGTTGATCGGAAATGATGTAGAATTATTCTCGCAAAGCATAAAGGAGTATTTGAAAGGAGTTTTTCAAAGAAAGACCTCGTGAAGTTGTTATATTGAGCATCAAGATCTATAGAGATAGATCAAGACGCTTGATAAGTTTTTCAATGAATACATACCTTGACAAGATTTTGAAGTAGTTCAAAATGGAACAGTCAAAGAAAGAGTTCTTGCCTGTGTTACAAGGTGTGAGATTGAGTAAGACTCAAAACCCGACCACGACAGTAAGATAGAAAGAGAATGAAAGTCATTCCTATGCATCAGCCATAGGTTCTATAAAGTATGCCATGCTGGTACCGATCTATTGTATACCCTGCACCGAAGTTTGGCAAGGAGTGCAATAGTGATCTAGGAATAGATCATCGACAGCGGTCAAAATTATCCTTAATGGAATAAGGATATATTTCGATTATGGAAGTGATAAAAGGTTCGCCGAAGCGGTTACGCCGATGCAAGTTTTGACACCGATCTAGATGACTTTAAGTCTCGATCTAGATACATATTGATAGTGGGAGCAATTAGCTAGAGTAGCTCCGCAAGAGCATTGTTGACATAGAGATTTGCAAAATACATAACGGATCTGAATGTGGCGCACCCATTGACTAAGATTCTCTCACAAAGCAAAACATGATCACACCTTAGTACTCTTTTGGGTGTTAATCACATAGCGATGTGAACTAGATTATCGACTCTAGTAAACCCTTTGGGTGTTGGTCACATGTCGATGTGAACTATGGGTGTTAACTACATATAGATGTGAACTATTGATGTTAAATCACATGGCGATGTGAACTAGATTATTGACTCTAGTGCAAGTGGGAGACTCAAGGAAATATGCCCTAGAGGCAATAATAAAGTTATTATTTATTTCCTTATATCATGATAAATGTTTATTATTCATGCTAGAATTGTATTAACCGGAAACATAATACATGTGTGAATACATAAACCTACAGAGTGTCACTAGTATGCCTCTATTTGACTAGCTCGTTAATCAAAGATGGTTATGTTTCCTAACCATGAACAAGGAGTTGTTATTTGATTAACGGGATCACATCATTGGTTGAATGATCTGATTGACATGACCCATTCCATTAGCATAGCACCTGATCGTATAGTTTGTTGCTAGTGCTTTTCTTCATGACTTATACATGTTCCTATGACTATGAGATTATGCAACTCCCTGCTTGCCCGAGGAACACTTTGGTGCTACCAAACGCCACAACGTGAATCGGGTGATTATAAAGGTACATTACAGTGTCTCCAAGGTACATGTTGGGTTGGCATATTTCGAGATTAGGATTTGTCACTCCGATTGCTCTGGAGAGGTATCTCGGCCTTCTCGGTAATGCACATCACATAAGCCTTGCAAGCATTGCAACTAAATGTGTTAGTTGTGAGATGATGTATTACGGAACGAGAAAAGAGACTTGCCAAGAATCTAGATTGAACTAGGTATTGATACCGACGATCGAATCTCGGCAAGTAACATACCGATGACAAAGGGAACAACGATGTTGTTATGCGGTCCGACCGATAAAGATCTTCAGAGAATATGTAGGAACCAATATGGGCATCCAGGTCCCGCTTATTGGTTATTGACCAGAGAGGTGTCTCGGTCATGTTCACATAGTTCTCGAACCCGTAGGGTCCGCACGTTAACGCTTCGGCGATGCTTATTATGAGTTTATATGATATTGATGTACCAAGGTTGTTCGAGTCCCGGATGAGATCACGGACATGACGAGGAGTCTCAAATGGTCGAGACGAAAATCGATATATTGACGACTATATTCGAGTTCGGAAAGGTTCCGAGTGATTCGGTATTTTTCGAGTACCGGTAGTTACGGGAGAAGTAATGGGCCTTGATGGGCTTTAGTGGGAAGAGGAAAAGGCTGCTGCGCCCCTCCCTCTAGTCCGAATTGACTAGGAAAAGGGGCCGCCACCTTCCTACTCCTCCACTTCCTTCTCCCTTCCTCCCCTACATGGAAGGATTCCTAGTTGACTAGAAAGGGGGAATCTTACCCCGTGGGAGTAGGACTCCCTTGCGCGCCAAACATAGGGCCGGCCCTCCTCCCTTGCTCCTTTTATACAGGGCAGGGGGCACCCCATGACACACAAGTTGATCATTGAGATCGCTCTCAGCCGTGCAGCGGTGCCCCTTCCACCAAACTACACCTCGAATATACCGCTGCGGAGCTTAGGCGGCCCCGCCGGTGGAACATCATCATCGCCACCACGCCGTCAGGTCGACGAAACTCTCCTCAACACTCGGCTGGATCGGAGTTCGAGGGACGCCATCGAGCTGAACGGTGCAGAACTCGGAGGTGCCGACGCTCGTACTTGATCGGTTGATCGAAGAAGTACGACTACTTCTCTACGCTATGCCAACGCTCGCTGTTGGTCTACGAGGGTACGAGACAACACTCTCATCTCGCTGTTATGCATCACCATGATCTTGCGTGATCGTAGGAAATTTTTGAAATTACTACGCTCCCCACAACACATATCATAGACAGAGAAATGCAATGCCGTCATAATCATACCCCAAGTTAAAAAAATAAGCCAATGGCTTTCATATTCTAGCAACATGTCATGGTTCAAACATCATGTAACAATGAGAGGAAAACAGCTATGACATCGCTTCCTCATATGTACCATAGCACTTACTACTACTATTCTCATATCAACTCCAAGCAATAACATGCGTTGTTATAAAAACCTTGTAAACGAGAGTAACTTATAGCAATCATGATGTTATGCTCATAATATGTATTCTAACAATCATTAGATGCCAATTGTTCTCATATCAACTCTAACAATAACATGTGTTGTCATAAAAATCTAGGAAATGAGAGGAACATACAAAGCAATGATGTAGTTATAGACATGCTATGCATTATAAATTTGTAACAAAATGAACAGGCACTCATATTCATAAGGTAAAGATGAGATGAGATGTAACAATTACACGACGATAGATTCCACCAAAGATAGGCAGCCAATCTGGCGGCCGATCACAGAAACGATGCCATCGCGGCACTATAGCATCGCATAAAAATGTTGCCTCAACAGATTGATGATGAGCCATAACAATGTATGGCGACGGATTCCGTAGATAGACTAATCCCATGTTGAACAAGGCAATGAGCTTGTAATCCATGTAGTCTTCTCGATGGTGTGGGCACTTCGCAGATTACAAATTTCGCAAATGTGAGGTCGAGCCAAAAGCTTGATGCGCCTCGTGAGTAGTAGGCAGGAGTGTCCGCGGGGTCGCGAGGCTCGATGGTGGCGTATCCAATGATGGAAGGATGATCTCGCTGGGTGTGATATCCACGAGACTCCACGGACTACCGGTGTGGTGGATGAGGACGATCCATTGGTTTCATGCCCGCCAAAGAGTGGCCGCGCATGAAGGATGTGGACGGTAGTGGTACCATGTCGAGGGGCACCACGGCAACCATCGATCGCCAAGTCGGTGTCCGGGCCACCTCCGAGGATCGGGCATCGCAAAGTGGTGTCTTGAAAAGAGCCACCGTTGCGCATTTAGTAGACAAGATAAAGACACCGAGCATGCGCCGATGGACGGTGCCGAGTAGGTCCATACGACTACAGATCTGCTCCAAGAGAACATCGTGAGGGCATTCCAATCACGGCTTTATGCGGTCACCGGTTCTGCTATTGGGGTTTTGGTGCCCGCAAGCCGGGAAGTGGATTCGGCCATGAGCGAAGAAGCTTCTCCTCGTGTGGCCGAGCAAAGGAGCGGGGGATATGGTACGCGAAGCTACCAAGGAAGATGGCGCAAGGCAAAGCAGCAAAGGAGTGGGGGTAAATGGAAAGGCCCATCAAGGGAAGAGAGGAGGAAGAAGAAGAGAGGGGGAAGAAGAGGAAGACGGGAAGAAAGTGCATTAAATCTCAATTCTACTAGTACTACTACCAGATATAGGCACCGCCCTTCGGAGTGAAAATAGTTACACCGATGACATGTGGGTCCACCACAAGAGGGCCCATATGTCGCTTAATGGAGGATGAGGTGCGAGGCGATTTATGGAAGCGCAGTTTCATCGCAAACATGACGGCAGATCGGGTAAGGCTGATTTAGTAACACCCAACACGCTGGTTCAGCTTATTAATTACGTGTCCCATCTCGCTGAAGCGGTATTGTCACTTCACCGCAAAGACTAGTTGAATAGTTCTCTCTCACCGAGATGGGGAATAATGGATCATGAGACTTCCTTTCTACAAGATCCCTATGCCTCTACGCCAATTCACTCATTTTGTCTGCACTCTAGTCACTTGTTGAAATCAGAAAGACAACACTCGTGATTTGGGGAACAGAGGGAGGCTTTTACTCAAGACTATTTGGGAACAGAGGGAGTATCACCACATGGAGGGAACAAAGGAAGTTTGAAATATGAACATGTCAATGGGAGGGAGAAGTTCATGCATGCATGCATGCATGCAACATGCAACACTCACACGCACACATGGACGCACGCAACACTCACGCACTCCATGCGGCACATAGCACACGGCAACACACACGCCACGCCAAGTGCTCAACCTACTCCCTATGTCCGTGAAAGACTGTACATTTAGAGATTTACATATTGACTAGGGCATAATTAATGCCCAAAAGTAGCAGACTTATGTGTGCATGCACCATTGAGATAAGAAGATTAAATGAAGGCCGTTGAATGCTGTAATTAAGGATAGACATGTAGCCTATACCTACAGCACAAGTTGGTGCATTAGTCAATCAATATCGATTTAGATTAAAGGCTAAATGCATTGAAGTGTAGATGTACAGCATGTACTACACTTTTGTTTTATAGCCGATGTACACTCTTTGTTGGAAGACCGAGGGGGACACGGCATGCACTCACATACACAACCAGGGCGTGTTCGCGCAAGGGTTGGACTCATGTCGCGCTCCATGAAGTTTTGTTTAACTGATTTCTTTGCTCGCCAACCGATGTGGGACCCGTAAACCAGGTGACAATTTAACCAACAACAAAGTGCCACGCCGACTATGTGGCCGGTCAAGAGGGTGCACACGGTTCTCACGATGAGCTAGTGATCGTAAAATCGACGCAAAACTATATATAGTGACCATAAAGAGCGTATTGTTACAGCACCGCCAAAGTATTTTTCTCGCTTCGTTGCTTTTCCATATTAATCGGAAAGGACGCAGATGGACTACTACTAGTACTAGTACTCGCTTTGATGTGTCCCGACAACTCGCCAACGAGGAGAAGCTTGCTTACTACGCCTCCTCGCCCACGCGCGCTGTGGTTCGCAGGATGAGGAGAGGGTTTGACTACACCGCCTCTCCTCTCCTCTCCCTCTCCTCGCCTCGCCATCGCTGTGGACGGCAGCAGTTCAATCGGTGTCGATTGCCGAAGCATATTGTACTATAGTATCATCATTGTTGGACCTTCCAAGAGGCGAAGAGCTGCGCAAGGTTCACACTAGTATGAACTGTTGAACCTCCCAAGAGGCAAAGAGCCAAGCGCAAGGTTTTATAAAAGTTTTCGCCCTAGTAGGAGTGTACTACAACTATAGCTAACGATGCTACTATATGGTGCCGCCACGCCACATATATCCAAACTGCGCTACCTTTTTTTCTCAAAGAGCTGCAGTTGGAGCCCGTGCAACAACCACACAAGTTGCACGTGACACATAACACATTTACTAGTAATAAATCCTAAAGGAAAATGCCAAGATGCCACACATTCATCTCCAATTCATGTGATAAATTTGTGCACGACTAGTCTACATATGTTCACAGCGCCACTGCTCACAATTACCGACTCCACTTACACGCTCTAGATGGGCTACATGTCCTCCTCCGTGTTCCAGCCTCGTGTGTTCTTCATGGATGGCACGATCCATAGCGGTGGGCAACGGGAATCATTGTCGCAGCTTTCTAGTCCGGTTCGACACGATGGAGACTCATCCAAGTCGAAGCGGCATAAATCAGGGATAGCGTGTCCCAAAGATGTCGCTCATCCGCGGCAAGCATCAAGACACAACCATGCTTCATGAACGGCAGGCCTTCCGTCGTCGCACGGAAGGTGGCATCCTCTTCACAATGGGGTAGCTGTCCCCGATAAAAAGCGAGTACTTCCAAGAGTGTTCCTCGCACCCACGTAGCATCACGGGGTCGAACTCTGGCGCTGCTCATCCGTATACGCTGCATCCCAGATCTAGACAGATGGTGACGCATATAGCCATGGTCCATGCATAATAATGTTGTGCTCAAATATGGCGGTCAAGAATACTGCAGCAGCAAATAGTACTACTCCGTAGAGAGGAAGTAAAATAACCGCTTATTATGTATAGCCACTCTTGGCTACATGGATGAGATAGTAAGACATGGAAAAACAAAATGGTGGCAGCTAGTGGGTTCAAGTCTTCAAGGGCCTAGCTAGCTATACACGCCCTCCAAGGTAAAAGTACTCCTACTAGTACTACTAAGTATACTACTAGTACAACAATGAAAGAGAAGGCTAGAGGGTTAAAAAATGGAATGCCCGGTAGATGGTGACGGTCCGATCGTGGTAGATTGTGTGACCATGTTGCACATGAGTGGTACCATGGGTAACGATCGCTAAGATAGTTGATCCCAATATGCCAAAGTCAGCTACGAGGTTCCGTGTTAGACCGAATCATGGATGCAAATGCACATCCAGATCGGGCGATCTTATTTTGATCGGGGATGATTGGTCCTCGCAAAATAATGGAGTACCGTTAGGGATGCAAATGATGGTTTGTGCATTCCGCTTGTAATCTCCCGCATCAGAGGATAGCAACCAGATGAAACAAGTCCCCGGCTTGTCACCGCGAAGATGCGCCGATGGCGCACGCCATTTCGAACGTAGGGGTACAATCGCCGCCGCCAACATGCGCCACCGCCACACGCTTCTTGCATTGATGGCAATCCTATGTCGAACACCGCGATGAAGTAATCGTCAGAGCCGCATCGCTTTGTCGGCGGGTCCGCAATTGCTATCTCCTTCAATCTCATGTAGGGATCATCATACGATTCAAGCCCAGCCAGTCCGGAAGGCCGATCCCAATGGTGGAGAAGGGTTCATCGAACGACCGCATCGCCGTGGATGTTGTGCAAAATGATAGTGGTATCCGCCGAGGTATGCCAGCCAATTCGCTGGCACCCCACCTGCACTCTATAGATAAGACGGGCAGCAGAGAAATTACAGATGGAAATGGAATAACTAAGTACTACATGATCAAACTCCACATCGACCTGCTCATCGGACAAAACCGACTACCTCTCAACGCCAAAGAACTCTAGCGGAGTCGACGTGAAACCATGGCTGTGGAGCGTGGTCTATTCAAGCATTGTCCCATAGAAGATCCTTTCCTCGAGGACGATGGAAGACCAATAAGCATGGCCTTTCCCAAGCCTCGCTTAAGCAGCCGCCTTGAAAAAGTTGGTGCAGGAAGCACCGAGTCTTGCGGGCGGTGAGGACGCTTGAGCGGCGTACATTTCTCCTAGAGGATCGTCATCCAAGGTCTCCTACAGGTGACGCTTCGATTCAATCGTACACTAATCATGCACGCAAATGTGTACGATCAAGATCAAGGACTCACGGAAGATATCACAACACAACTCTACAAATAAAATAAGTCATACAAGCATCATAATACAAGCCAGGGCCTCGAGGGCTCGAATACAAGTGCTCGATCATAGACGAAGTCAGCGGAAGCAACAATATCTCGAGTACGCATATAAGTTAAACAAGGTGCCATAAGATGGCTAGCACAAACCGATACAGACGAAGAGGACAGGCCTCCGCCTCGGGATCCTCCTAGGTCACTCCCGGTCGCCGCCGGGCTGCACGAGTAGTAGGCGCCTGCAGTAGTAGTCGCCGAGGCGGTGGCGCTCGATCCCGGCTCCATCAGTTCGATAGCAGCAATCGAGTAGAGATAGGGAAAAGGGGAACAAGGCAACCGTGAGTACTCATCCAAAGTACTGCAAGCAAGGAGCTACACTACATATGCATGGTTATATGTGTAAAGGCCATATCAAGGACTGAACTGCAGAAATGCCGTAATAGAGAGAAGGCCTAGTCCTATCGAAGACTAGCATCTTCCGAAACCACCATCTTGCAAAGAAACAAGAGGAGTAGAGTAACATAACTTACAAGAGCAGAGTGTTATCAACCTCGCCAGAGATCCTTTCTCGACTTCCTCGAGAAAGAAATCCCAGCCATACTATCCAGCTTATCATCACAATCCAAAGCTCATATCCATGTCTCATCTCAAGTATCCAGTTCTAGTTGTATCGATCGATACAACTCCAAGTGTCCGCTATCAGAGGACAAGCTATCGATAGATGTTTTCACCGCAGGGTGCACCAACTTACCCACCACGCCGCTTAACTCCGCCGACACACTTTCTGTGGTCATGCCCGCCTCGGCCAAACAATACGCGCAACCCGACCTAGGCTTAATAGAGAGGCCAGCACGCCGACTAAACCTATGCCCTCAGTGGGTCATGGGCCATCTCCCGAACTCCTCAAGACGCTATGAGGGCGGCCGAAGCGCACTCTAGCCTAACAGCGCTCCAGTCCAATCCGGCGCAAGGCCATCCGGACGACGACGCCTAATAAGCTTCGCCGATGTATACGACGCAGAACGCCCATACTTAGCCCACGTGATGGTTAGTGCTATCGTGCCGAGGCCCTCGATCAAATATCCAAATCGAGGGATTAGGAACGCGCTGTAACAAGCAGAGACTCACGAATATGTGACCCCGCTGTCTCTGCCTCGAGGACTTGCGGCAAGGGCTAGAATGCCCGCCACGCCAGAATTATCTCGGCACCTCCGTGTCAACCCGCCTCCACATCACTGCATTACACGCTGGTACCCTCGTGGTCAATTCGCCTTTCCAAGTAACAAGGTAACAATCCAAGTAACCGTGAGTCCAAACATCAAGGAAAACACGAGGAATCACCCCGTGAATTCCACTCAATGTAGTCATCAAGGTGAACATTAGAGGATTCACCCGAGGTCCACACTTGAGGGGTTGCTCGACAGAGTCGTGATCGAAGTGGTTAAGGAGGAAAATCACCCTCGATGTACACAACCGGATAGCTATACTACTGGTTAATATCGAGGTGTCAGAGAGGTTTCACCCTGACTGATAGTAACCTAGTAGTGTCGAGCAACTAAGGGAAGTGATGTGCGTGTCGGGCCTGGTCTTCTATCCTGCTGATCGGGTCTTCAATGATGAAGCAGGGCAACAAGGACAAGGTGGGGGTCATCGATGGTCTCTAACCAACCTATACTAAGCAGCTTAGGATAAGGTGTAGGTAACAAAAAGGTGTTACAATAAACAGGCTATGCAATGTAATAGGAGCAAACAATAATAAAGAATAAAATCTAATGCAAGCATGAGAGAATAGAATGGGCTTATATCGGATGTTCAAAGGGGGCTTGCCTGGTTGCTCGGGCAAGAGAGAGGGTCACAAGATCAGAAGTCGAACTGCCACCGCAGCTTGGCCTCGTAGTTCATCAAGAGAAGAGGGGAAGAAACAATGAATACACGATAACAGATGCAAAACGATGCATGACATGCCAAGAAGCTTAAGCTAGGCGTGTCCTAACGTGGTAAGAGGGGTACCGTTTAGGGGGGAAGCATCCGAAGTTATCCTGCCCGGACGTCTCATACATGTGATGAACCGAGGAGAAAGTTTGCAGGTCTGGATAGGTTAGAGACGCATGGGGACGAACGGATCGCGATCCGAATTGCCTCTGCTGCTCTCGAGCAACTTTCATGTTGAAAATATTTTAATCCCGCCACGGATTAAAAAGTTATGAATTATAAAAGGTTTTATTAAATTCTGGAATTTTAATTAATTATTTAATTAATTTCGAAAAGCATTTATGACATCAAGATGAGGTCATGTCGACGTTATCACCAACAGTGGTTGACTAAGTCAACCCTGCCAGTGGGTCCCACATGTCATACACTATTAGCTTAATTAATCTAATCGATTAATTAACCTTAGTTAATTAGGTTAATTAAGTTAATTAATAATTAGTGTTAATTAATGCAGAATTAATTAGTTTAATTAATTACCCAATTAATTTAACTAATGATTAGGTTTAACTAATCCGCATTAATTAGTTTAATTAATTACCCACCAATTAATTAATTAATTAATTAGTTAATTAGTTTAATTACTTTTAATTCATTTTCGCTTCGCTTAATTAAAACATCCTTTTAAACGTTTTGGGGTGGGGCCCCTAGTCAAGGGCACACGGCTCAATCAAAAGCGCCGCTGGGTGCGCGCTGCTCGATCGGCACGCACCCTACCTGTCTGGGCGGGCCTGACGTGCTGGACGGCCGCCGGGCGGGAACCGAAGGGTTGATTACGCCAAGGCCGAAGCGACGCCGCGACGCTATGGGGGGCGATTAAGGTCGGAAAGGGTTTACCACGAAAGCGCTGGATGAAGGGGGAACGAGGGTTCTACGGGCGGCGAGGAGGGCGCCGAACGGGGGAGGGAGGGGAAGGGTTCGGGCGATTCAAGACGGGCGGCGAAGGCCACGACGAGGGGGAAGAGGAAGGGGAGTCGGGGGGGCGCACGTGGGCGATGAGCCGGGCGCTGCTACTGGGACGTGGCTGTGAGGCACCGGACGAGGGGAGAGGCACGGGCGGGGCGCACGCACACGGGCGGCGGGTGGCGCAGGGCGGCCGAGCCGGGAGCCGGAGGGGACCTGAGGGGGGGAACGCCTGACGAGGGAGAGGGAGGAGGCTCTGTGGCCTCACCGGGTTCAAGGGGTCTCGGCAAGGCGTGGTGGAGGTCGAGGTGGGCGCCGGGACGAAAGGGCGACGGGAGCAGGCCGCGGAGTGGAGGAGTCCCATGAGGGCGGGCGAGGCCGAGCCGGACCGGGCTGGCTCGGTGGGAGGCGCACTGAGGGGCGGAGGGGAGTCCCGGGCATGTGGAGGAGGAGGGGAGGATCGGGCGGGGGGCCGGGCGGGGAGGAACTGGGCGAGGGGATCGCCAAGCTGAGGCGGCGGTGATTGCGCCTGCCTCGATCCGGATCGGGTTGGGAGGCGCAGGGAGGCGAGGGGGAGAGGGGGCGGTTGGGGACTAGGGTTTCTCGGGTGGATAAGGGAGAGGGGTGGCCTGGGTCTGGCCGGGCCTGGGCTCAGCCGGGGGCCTGTGGGAGAGATGGCCAAGGGGAGTGGGGAGGGCTGGCTGGCTGGGCCGGTGGGGTTTATCCTCCCTGCATTTATTTTTTTATATTTTTTTATTTTGACAGAAACGAAACCACGATTAGTTAAATAATGTAACTGGGGTTTATCGCTGCAAAACCATCCGGCATTACAAATCTCCTCCATTACAAGAAATCTCGCCCCGAGATTTAGGAGGTAGAAGGAAAGAGGGCGGATATTCATCTCAGAGACGCATCCTCGCTCCTGTGTGGCTTCATCTTCGAGTGATTCACCATCGACTTTGAGGAATTTGATCGCTTCCGACGCAGCGGCGCTCAGCTTGGTCGAGAATGCGGACCGGATGCTCTTTATAGGAGAGGTCCTGCTGTACCGAAAGCACTTCATGGTCCATCGCCGGATTGGGTCCTTGAAGCGCCGGAGTTGGGACACGTGAACACATCGTGAACTCCGAGAAAGGTTCAAGGAAGCTCCAGCTGATAAGCCACTTTTCCACGCCTTTCCGTGAACAGTGAAAGGGCCAATATAGCGAGGAGCTAGCTTGCCTTTGATTCCAAGCGTGAGCACCTTCATTGGTGTAACGCCAAGATAGGCCTTTTCGCCAAAGTTGATAGACCATGTCCTTGTGATGACGGTCATAATTACTTTTTGACGCGACCGAGCAGCCTTGAGATTCTCGCTAATAATGCGGACTTGTTCTTCGGCATGTTGGATAATATCCGACCAAGAGTGGTCGCTCCCCGCTTCGACCAGTTCAGAGGGTTCGCACTTTCGCCCATATAACACTTCAAGGGGGCCATCTTCGCACTAGCTTGAAAGCTATTATTATAAGAGAACTCAAAGATACGGAGAGATTCTCCCATTTCGCCGAATGAGACGACACAAGCTCAAGCATGTCTTCGAATTTGCTGACACGCTCAACTTGCCCTTGAGATCATGGATGAAAAGCAAGATCGAAAGATAAATGAGTCCCCATAGCTTCTGGAAACTTGCCTGTAATCTTGAAGTGAATAAGCTGCCACGGTCCGAACCGACAACCAAGGGAATACCGTGAAGTGAAACAATTCGACAAATAGAGAGTTGCAAGCTGGCTAGCAAGGATCGCTTTTCGACCGCCGTAAATGTGCAACTTTAGAAAGCCGGTCAATGACGCACAAGAATAGCATCATTACCTTTCGCGATTTGGGAAATCCAAAGGACGTAAGTCCATTTCAACATGGTCCCATTTCCATTCGAATAGAGATAGGTTGCAGAGTTCCACCGCCTTTGATGTTCTCGCTTGATACGACGGCAAACGCCACACTCGTAAACATAGCGAGCAATGTCCTCGCTTCATATTAGACCACCGTAATCTCCGATTTAATGTCTTGATACATCTTGGTACTGCTGTGGTGGATACATAGAGGCGATCATGAGCTTCTTGCATAACCTTCCGGTCATATCCAGGTTGTCCTTCTTGCAAGGCACCACTAGGCGGCCTTTGAAGTACAAGGCGCCATCATCAAGAATAGTGAAAGATGAGGGATTTCTTTCCGACGCCTTGTTTAAGCTTGTAGACCTCGTAGTCGATCCTCGCATTGTCTTTTATGGTGCCCAAGAGATCGGGTTCAACAGCCTGGTAAAGAGGGATCCTCGGGGAACAACACGGAGATTCATCTTATGAACTCCCGAGGAGGGGGAGCGAAAAGCACCCGGAGGAACAATATGGAGGTTCAAATGCTGAATTCTTCAACAAGTGAGGGCTGAACTTTGTGAATCAAGGTGGTTGCAGAAGACTTTATGCTCAAAGCATCAGCCATCACATTAGCCTTGCTCGGGCGATAGGAGATTCCCAAATCAAAGTTCTGCAATAGTTCCATCCATCTCTGCGACGGAGGTTCAGTCCGGCTGAGTAAACAAATACTTCACTTTGGTGGTCAAGTAGATCTCGCAACGACACGAGAAGGTAATGTCGCCACCGCTTTAGCGCATGAATGACAGCAAAGAAGTTCGAGGTCGTGAACTGGGTAGTTCTCTCGTGAGGGCGAATCGCCGAGAGGCATAAGCAACCACTTTGCGCCTTGCATTAGGACACCGCCTAATCCTTGACGGGAAGCGCCGAAAGAAATGACGAAGTCCTTCTTAGTATCGGAGGAGCTAGCATCGGGCGCTTGTCACTTTGTCTTTGAGTTCCCGGAAACTTTCCGACACTTATCTATCCATTGAACTTGACGCCTTTATGCAATAGATTAGTCGAGGTCCGGCAATCTTGGAGAAGTTCTCGACTAATCGACGGCAATAGTCAAGCAGACCGAAAAACTTCCGACTTGCTTAACGCTCTTCGGGAGTCCAATCGAGAATAGCCCGAACTCGCTCAGTGGTTGACGGCAATACCATCCTTAGAAATGACATGCCCAAGATAG
>JAHIAM010007755.1:0-10187 GCA_021605205.1 Aegilops longissima | reverse complement strand
GCAAGGCACGCTTCCGGGTAAAAATAGCATACTAGAGCCTATGTCTAAGGATAGGGACACCTTCGCCCTTTCTCTCTCTTTCCCCGTGGTCGAGCTTTAAGTCTTAACTTCATACCTTACAATTCCTAAGAACCTTCTTTGAGATCCATCTTGAACACCTTCAAGATCATGTCAAGGTACATGCTCATTTGAAAGTATTATTAAACATTTTGATCTATCTTATAGATCTTGATGCTTATTGTTCAAGTAGCCTAATCCAGGTTTTCTATTGAAAATCATCTTCAAATAACCCTATATGCCCAGAAATTTACATCATTTTCCGATCAACAATATGTCAACAACATATACCATCGAAATTTATAGTGCTCCCACTCACTTCTTTGGAAATACAAGTTTTATAAACTTTGTATAAACCTAAAATTTGATCATCTTATCAAAGTGCACATTCCAACTCCGAGATGCTTACTCCACCTTAGAAGGATTGTGGTGTAGCATACCTTTTAGCATCCTTAGGATCGAAAAACCTTTCCATTGTATCAATACAACCTTTCCAAAACCGGTAAGGAAACCTTTTGACATCCATCCGCATTTCATAAATGCCTAATTAACATGATTCCGACGGATTAGATCGCCACGGATGAGAAAATCTCATCGTAGTCAACTCCTTGAACTTGTGAAAACTTTGCCACAAGTCGAGCTTCATAGATGGTGACATTACCATCCACGTCCGCTTCTTCTTAAAGATCCATTTATCTCAATGGCTTGCCGATCATTGGGCAAGTCCACCAAAGTCCATGCTTTGTTCCGATATATCGATCCTATTCGGATTTCACTTTAACCATTTGTCAATTTGGGCCCCACCATCGCTTCTCCATAGCTTGTAGGTTCATTGTTAGCAACATGACCTTCAAGAGATCAGACCACTCAAGCAAGACGCCCTTGTCGCCCCACGAGGTTCGGTAGTGACTTGATCCAAGCATCATGATCATTATCATCGCTTCCACTTCAATTGGTGTAGGTGCCATTGAACAACTTCCTGGCCCTGCTACACACTGTTGAAGTGATGGTTCAATACCATTAAGTCTCCACCATCCTCCCACTCAACTTTTCGAGACAACTTTTCCTCAGAAACCGACTCGATTCAAGAAACAATCCCTATTGCTTTCGGATCTGAATTAGGAGGTATACCCAACTGTTTTGGGTGTCCTATGAATATGCATTTTATCCGCCTGGTTCGAGCTTATCAACCGAAACTTTTTCACATAAGCGCATAGCCCCAAACTTTTAAGAAACGACAACTTAGGTTTCTCCAAACGGTGTCGCCTCAACGGAATTACGTGGTGCCCCATTAAAGTGAGTGCGGTTGTCTCTAATGCCTAACCCATGAACGATAGTGGAAATTGAAAGAGACATCATGGTACGCACATATCCAATAAGGTGCAACTATGATGTTCGGACACACCATCACACTATGGTGTTCCGTGGTATTAATTGTGAAACAATTGCACAATGTCTTAATTAGTGCCAAAACTAGAACTCAGATATTCATCTCTATGATCATATCATAGACATTCTATCCTCTTGTCACAAGATCTTAAACTTCACTCTGAAATTACTTGAACCATTCAATAATTCAGACTTGTGTTTCATCAAGTAAATATACTCAACATCTACTCAATCATCTGTGAAGTAAGAACATAACGATATTCATCAGATGCCTCAACACTTATTGACTGCACACATCAAAATGTGTTACTTCCAACAAGTTGCTATCTAGTTCCATTTATCAAACCGAGGCTTTTCACCATCTTGTCCATGTGGTATGATTTGCATATCTCAAGTGAGTCTAAACGATCCATCTGCATGGAGTTTCTTCATGGATGCACCAATAGACATGGTTCGATGTCTCAAACTTTTCAAATCGAGTGAGTCCAAAGATCCATCAACATGGAGCTTCTTCATGCTTTACACCAATATGACTTATATGGCAAGGCCACAAGTAAGTGGTACTATCATTACTATCTTATACTTTTGGCATGAAAATGTGTATTACTACGATTGAGATTCAATAAACCATTTATTTAGGTGCAAGACCATTGAAGGTATTATTCAAATAAACAGAGTAACTATTATTCTCCTTAGATGAATAATCAGACAAGTATAGACATAATCCAATCATGTCTATGCTCAATGCAAACACCAAATAATAATTTTAGGTTTAACTCCAATCTGATGGTGGAGGGAGCATGATGCTTGATCACATCAACCTTGGAAACACTTCCAACACGATCGTCACTCACCTATAGCTAGTCTCCATTTATTCCGTAGCTTTTATTTCGAAGTTACTAACACTTAGCAACCGAACCGGATCTAATACCCTCGTGCTACTAGGAGTACTAGTAAAGTACACATTAACATAATGTATATCCAATAACTTCTATCGACCTTGCCACCTTCTTATCTACCAAGTATCTAGGGTAATTCGCCCGGCTGTTCCCTTATTACGTAAGCGCTTAGTCTCGGTTTGGGTTCAACCTTGGTTTCTTCATCGAGCAGCAACGATTTGCCATTTCATGAAGTGTCCCTTCTTCGCTCCCTTCTTGAAACTAGTGGTTTCACCAACCATCAACAATTGATGCTCCTTCTGATTTCTACTTTCATGTGTCAAACATCAGAATACCTCAAGGATCATCATATCTATCCCTCGATATGTTATAGTTCATCCAAGCTCTAGCAGCTTGGTGGCAATGACTTTGGAGAAACATCACTATCTCATCCGGAAGATCAACTCCCACTGATTCAAGTGATTGTTGTACTCATAATCTGAGCACAAGCTCAACGATTGAGCTTTTCTCCTTAGTTTGCGGCTAAGACAATCGCGGAGGTCTTATACCTCTTGACGTGGGCACGAGCCTGAAATCCCAATTTCAGCCCTCTAAACATCTCATATGTTCCGCGACGCTTTGAAAAACGCCTTCGTGCCTCAACTCTAAACCGCTTAACCGAACTATCACGTAGTTATCAAAACGTATGTCCGATGTTCGAACATCCACAAACGACGCTTGGGGTTCAACACACCGCGGTGCATTAAGGACATAAGCTTTTACCGTCCGCATAATCGCCATCGCAACTTTCAACTATATTTTCTAGGAACATATCTAAACAAAGGAACTAAAGCCGAGCTCATTACATAATTTGCAAAGATCTTTGACTATGTTCAGGATAATTAAGTTCATCTTATGAACTCCCACTCAGATAGACATCCCTCGGTCATCTAAGTGATTACATGATCCGAGTCAACTAGGCCGGGTCCGATCATCACGTGAGACGGACTAGTCATCATCGTGAACATCTTCATGTTGATCGATTCTACTATACGACTCATGCTCGACCTTTCGGTCTCCGTGTTCCGAGGCCATGTCTGCACATGCTAGGCTCGGTTAACCCCAAGTGTTTTTGGTGTAAATCTGTCTTACAACCCCTGTATGTGAACGTAAGAATCCATCACACCCATCATCACGCGGTGCTTAGAAGCATTTAACTGTAGCAACGGTACCGGGGGAGAACACTTTTGAAATTTGTGTAAGGGATCATCTTATTTACTACCGCTCTAAGTAAACAAGATGCATAAACATAATAAACATCACATGCAATTATATAGTAGTGACATGATATGGCCAATATCATATAGCTCCATTGATCTCCATCTTCGGGCTCCATGATCATCATTGTCACCGCATGACACCATGATCTCCATCATCATGATCTCCATCATCGTGTCTTCATGAAGTTGTCTCGCCAACTATTACTTCTACTACTATGGCTACCGTTAGCAATAAAGTAAAGTAATTACATGGCGCGCTTAATGACACGCAGGTCATACCATAAATAAAGACAACTCCTATGGTCTCCGCCGTTGTCATATTCATCGACATGCAAGTCGTGAATCCTATTACAAGAACATGATCAATCTCATACATCACATATCATTCATCACATTCTTCTTGGCCATATCACATCACATAGCATACCCCGCAAAAACAAGTTAGACGCCCTCTAATTGTTGTTGCATGTTTTACGTGGCTGCTATGGGTTTCTAGCAAGAACGCTTTACCCACGCAAAACCACAACGTGATATGCCAATTGCTATTTACCCTTCATAAGGACCCTTTTCATCGAATCTGCTCCGACTAAAGTGGAGAGACCGCACCGCTAGCCACCTTATGCACCAAGTGCATGTCACCGGTGGAACCTCGCCTCACGAAGAGTACGTAAGGTCGGTCCGGCCGCTTCATCCCACAATACCGCCGAAACAAGATTGACTAGTAACGGTAAGCATATTGAACAACATCAACGCCCACAACTACTTTGTGTTCTACTCGCAAAGAATCTACGCAATAGACCTAGCTCATGATGCCATGCTGGGGAACGAGCAGAATTCAAAATTTTCCTACGTGTCACCAAGATCTATCTATGGAGAAACTAGCAACGAGGGAAGGAGAGTGCATCTACATACCCTTGTAGATCGCTAAGCGGAAGCGCTCATGAGAACGGGGTTGAAGGAGTCGACTTGCGTGATCCAAATCACCGAGATCCTAGTGCCGAACGGACGCACCTCCGCTGCTCAACACACGAGACAGCCCGGTGACGCCTCCCACGCCTTGATCCAGCAAGGAGAGAGGGAGAGGTTGAGGAAGACTCCATCCAGCAGCAGCACAACGGCATGGTGGTGATGGAGGAGCGTGGCATCCCAGCAGGCTTCGCCAAGCACCAAGGAGAGGAGGAGGAGGAGAGGCATGGCTGCACCAAGAGGAGAAGTTCTCATGTGTTGGGCAGCCCAAAACCTCAAGTATATATAGGGGAAAGGGGCTGCGCCCTTTAGGGTTTCCCACCCCAAGGGTGCGGCCAGCCCTAGATGGGACTTGGGGCGGTTAAGAGGGGAGGAGGCCTCCCAAGTCAAGTGGAGGCCCTCCCTTAGGGTTTCCTCCTACAAGATGGGCCTTGGGGGCTGGTGCCCTGGCCCATTATGGCTAGGCGCCCCACAGCCCATGCTACTGTATTGGACGTGGGAACACTTCGACCTCCGACCCTCCGAATCCTCCGAACCTTCCGAAGCTTCTGCATAAATCAAAAACCCAACTTTTTCCTAACCCAACAACAACTTTCCATATATAATCTTTACCTCCCGACCATTCCTAACTCCTCGTGACGTCCGGGATCTCATCCGGACTCAACAACATTCGTAACCACATACAAACTTCCTTTGTAACCCTAGCGCCATCGAACCTTATGTGTAGATCCTACGGGTTCGGGAGACATGTAGACATGACCGAGACGTTCTCCGTCAATAACCAACAGCGGATCTGATACCCATGTTGGCTCCTACATGTTCCACGATGATCTCATCGGATGAACCACGATGTCAAGGACTCAATCAATCCCGTATTCAATTCCCTTTGTCTAGCGGTATTGTACTTGCCCGAGATTCGATCGCCGGTATCCCGATACCTTGTTCAATCTCGCACGCAAGTCTTTTACTCGTCTCGAACACATCATCCCGTGATCAACTCCTTGATCACATTGTGCACATTATGATGATGTCCTACCGAAAGGGCCCTGAGATACCTCTCCGCTTACGGAGTGACAAATCCAGCCTCGATTCGTACAACCCAATGTACACTTTCGAGATACCGAGTGCACCTTTATAGTCACCCAGCTTAGCCAGACGCTTTGGTACACCCAAAGCATTCCTACGTATCCGGAGTTGCACAACTCATGGTCTAAGGAAAAGATACTTGACATTAGAAAAGCTTTAGCATACTAACTACGATCTTTGTGCTAGGCTTAGTATTGTCTTGTCCATCACATCATTCTCCTAATGATGTGATCCCGTTATCAACGACATCCAATGTCCATGGTCGAAATTGTAACCATCTATTGATCAACAAGCTAGTGAACTAGAGGCTTACTAGGACTTGGTGTTGTCTATGTATCCACACATGTATCTGAGTTTCCGTCAATACAATTATAGCATGGATAATAAACGATTATCATGAACAAGGAAATATAATAATAACTAATTTATTATTGCCTCTAGGCATATTTCCAACAGTTTCATGTAAGAACAAGGTTAAACATAGATGTAGTGTGTACCAAAAATAGGAAGGCATGTCATATTCAGTATAGTGTAAACTAAGCAGATGCAATTTACCCTAATTAGAAGCATTACAAGCTAGACATCAGATGTAACATGCAACCACATATCACATCGCAAGTTGGAGCAAGCACTGTGATGGTGGTGTAGGGAAGTGTTGTCTTCGTGCAGAGCAACGCTCAATATCTTCATTTAGGCTTGCTGTTTCTTGAGAATCATGTGAGAGGATGAAATTTCATTCTTTATGAGTATTGCATCTCATATTAACCACGCTGCGTGATCTGTCTCATCATAAGTTTATATACGCAGGATACACAAGAACAATAGTTTGATGTAAGAACATGGTGTGATAGGCGATGTAGTATGTACCAAAAACAGAAGGCGGTCATATTCACATGTATAATGTAAGCTAAGGAGATGCAATTTAACTAATTAGGAGCATTGATGAGGGATACACAAGAAAAGTAGTTTGATGTAAGAACATGGTTCATAGGAAGACGTAGTATGTACCAAAACAGGAAGGCATGTCATATTCACAGTATAATGTGTTAACTAAGCAGATGCAATTTACCCTAATTAGAAGCATTACAAGGTAGACACCATATGCAACATGCAACCACATATCACACGCCAAGTAAGAGCAAGCACCTGGATGGTGGGGGGAATATGTGATCAACTAGAGAGCTATGTTGACTATCTTCATTTAGCCTTGTTGTTTCTTGAGAATCATGTGGGAGGATGACATTGCACTCTTTAAACGTAGTAGGGCGCCTCACAAGAACTCCACCCGGTGACTGTCTCATCATAAGTGATTGACGAGGATACAAAAGAGCATTAGTTTATTGTACTAACATGGTTAATAGACATATGTAGTATGTATCAAAACAGGAAGGCATGTCATTATCAAAGGTATAATGTGTAAAGTAAGGATGCAATTTAACCAAATTGGAAGCAATACAAGCTAGACACCATATGCAACATGCAACCACATTTGACAACTGGGTTAAAGAAAGCACTGGATGGTTGTGTGGCAATTGAGATCATCAACTGCAGAGCTACGCCATCGCTCCAATCACGACACGCACCCATTAGAGGGCTGAAACGCTTAGTGCTCATTTTCAATTACCCGAGCGATTTCGCTTTTTCTTTTTCTGCATTCATCAACACGGCCGAGTCTGAAATACCCATGCATAAAAAACAATAGTGTGAGTATGGGTGAAGTGTGTGCACAATTAGTATAGTGTAAAGGTAGCGATAGCAGGTCGGTGAGAAATAAATGACGGAGACATATGATAGCTCTACAACATGCATGGCACACTCAATTACTACAGGATTCTATGAAAATAAAATGATCGAAAGCAAATAGGTCAGTCCATTTTTTCGCACCGTCCGATGTACAAAGAACGGGCAGATCGCCTTCATCTACCTCCACCTACAAGTGTTGACGATCTTCCTCGAATGCCAGCACCACCGCCCAAGATTCTCCCCGCCTGCGCCTCCTCGACCACGCACATGCGCTTGGCACCGCCCGCCATCCATTCAAGCCCCGCCGACCTCCAGATCGGGCGAAGCAGCTCCTGCGCCCACACCCCTATGATAACACCAATGTGCCGCTTCCGAAACAAAGGGACTAGGTGCTCCGCTTAAGCGGTGCCGCTTTTAATTAGGTTCGACCGACCTGAATTGAAATCCAAGCGGCTACGACCTCTCAGCAAAGGTGAAATAGTAAAAGGAGGAAACCTTGTGCATTTAGTATCACGAAGAAGATGCAGAAGAAGCGCCAACTAGTTTCTTTCGGGGATGAATACGTGTGAGGGGAGACGAAGATTTGTATCAATAAGGGAAGAGGAGTACCTCTTTCCGCGGCAAAGGTTGTGTCCTCCTTCGCTTTTTCCGACGATCTTGTTGTTCACGAAACCAAAAGTTGTGGAAGACGGTGCAGCCTTGGACGAACCCATGGCCAAGTTGTTGAGTGGAAAGCGTGGCCGCCTGTCGGGCGGAAAGCAGATCCGAGGCGGCGAACGACGGCGAAGCGTGAACAGCTCCGGCAGGTGGACGGTTGCGATAGTGGAGCCGAACAAGGAGGCGCAGGACGGCGTGGTCGGAGTGGTTCCTGCACGGCGCACGCCGGGCCGGCGTCATGGAGGCAGCTCGCCTGGCTTCACTGCTAAGTCCTTGAGGGCGCTAGGTTGGTTGCATTGACGACGACGCCGGGTACCGCTCCGGCGTGATGGAGGAGGGTGGTGGATTGGCTGCTATGGGGTGGAGGACGAGGAGGCTGGGTTTCAAGGCTGGTGGAGAGGGTGTTGCACCACGGAGTATGAATGGGGAAACGGAGGGAGGCGGGAACTAAGGGGAACAATGTTTCAGTTTGAGACACGCTTGTTTGAAATTTGGGGAAAGTTACAAACTTTGCCCCCATCTAAAATTTTGGACATATTATGGTTGGGGGTAGGACACATGTCGTGTCCCAAATGTAGTGGATAGATTTCGCCGAAGCGATGGTGTTTAGGCGCCCACGGCGATGAATGCTTCTGAGGCGGTTGAGATCGCGCCTTGGTGAAGTTACAAACCTACCCTGTTTAGACCTTTGGACATCGGGCCGATAGGCTACACGGCCGAGTCGATAGTAATTTCCTACCACCAAAACATTAGTCTCAAGGTTTCGGGTGACCAGAGGCCTATTTGGCGCTTCATTCAATATTTGGGAGCGTAGCATTAACGCTTTTGTTCTCTTGAATTGAACTTTCAGGATTTGTCAAACTTCACAAATCTTTACTCTTGAAAATCCTAAAGCTACGATTATTTTGGAATGGAGGGGTACATTTTAATATACATTGTACACGAGTATATATTAAAAAATATGCAACTTACCTCAGTTCATGCATGGTTCCGTATAATCTCCTTGGTTGCAAAAAAGTTAGATATGCGATGAATATATATATATAGCATGTTCAAACTCACAACAAAGATTGATGCCCCTTTACATCTGATTTACAAATGCCATTATCTCGGTTCAAATAGATGAATGCACTTCCTATGAATTCAATCTTCAAATCCCTTTATGTTGAATTCACATGTATTTTATTTCATAGCTAGCAATTTGGAATGTATCCATGCAAGTGACAAATGTATAAAGTGCTTCACACTAACAACATGGAGTGCACTAATTAATGTTTATATATGAATTGCAAAAGCATCCATTGCCTCGAAACCGCTCTCACTCTATGGATCGATAATATGAAATAAACACATGCACATGCTAGAATTCAATAGAGTATGGGTGTCTGATAGACCGATTTTGCCCATACGCAATTTTGCAAAATTCATGATCTCATCCAAAATAATAATGCCATTTATATTTTAATTTAATGCGAGAACCGCTTTTACATGTAGATGCACTATGCCGGCCGCTGCTTCTCACAAACACGTTATATATCTCTATCTAACGATAAGTGCACACACTTTATATGCATCGGCATTTCTCTTTCACACATGCTCACAATCTCTCTGTGGTGTCGGGTGTCTCACGACATGCTCTCTCTCTCTTCTCTCTCTTCGACTACTATGTACCACTCTTTTCACTAATCTCAGCTTGAAAACACTATTTCTCTCACATGCATATATACACATGCACGGTCTCTACTAGCCCTTTATATGCACATATATGTGCCTACATGTCTCCCAGACGCACATTATCTTTAGGCCTCTCTCGACACATTGCCCCCCGACACACCTCTCTAATAGTAGTTGGCGATATGATTTCATCATATCATTCGTAGGATATCCTCGCTGTTAGGCTGATGGTAATACGAGGCAAAGTTTTACCCTAGTTCGGATCGGACCCTTGCGCTTGAAGAAAGAGCCTACTCCCGCATCAGATATTAGTGATATGGTGTGTACAAAGTACACGTGAATACCGTGCATTGTGCGGTGTGTATACTATCGATTTAACTAGCCCCCAAGCTTGTATAACATACTAAGGGCCTAGGGTTACAAATCATATATAGTCGGCTTATCACCATGGGGATAG
>JAHIAM010007752.1:0-10782 GCA_021605205.1 Aegilops longissima | reverse complement strand
GGTGGAAATTTGAATCTCAAATTCCTCGGGCTATCATGTTCTCATGTAGGCAATCCGACTGGCGAATTCCTAACTCCTCCAGAATAAATTCTCAGCACCTGAAGAACTTCGCTCACCATCAAGAAATTGACTGAACTGTATGAGATTTCCAAAGGCTTCACTCAAGGGATTGGTAGGTGTAGGATTTTGAGTTGAGCATCACATGGAAATTTTTCCTTAGTATTTCTCGACCCTTTAACAAAGACGGTGTTTCCTATGACTCAAGAAAGAGAAATGAAACTACGAAAACAAAAGTCTTCACGCTTCATGTTCCTCAAATGAATACCAAGTCTTCAAGGTCACACCAATTTCTTCACTTTCAAAGTCTTCGTAAAGTCTTCGAATATCAAAGTCTTCATCAAGAACTTTATTTTTAGGGTCGATTTTCTCTCAAATATCAAACTCCTCATAGACTTATAGACCTGTGTACACTCACAAACGATTAGTTCCTTAACCTATAAGTCTTCAATACACCAAAATCACTAAGGGCACTAGATGCACTTACAATCTCCCCTTTTGGTGATTGATGACAATATAGGTTAAGTTTTCAACGGGATAAACATATGAAGTGTAAATACTGATAATGAGGAATTTGATTGCAAGATATAGAAGAACTCCCCTTGAAGATGTGCATAGTGAGGAATTTGCTTTTGAGGCAATGCACATTTGAAGAGTTGAATCATGGAGATCTCCCCCTATATCTTGTAATTCATACACGCATTTGACATATAATATGAAGAATTTGAAATGCATGATGAAATATGGTGCTTGATGTAATTCAGCATGCGATGATAACATTAATGAGGAACAAGCATGCAAAATGATCAAGAGTATCAGAGCTCAAGAAGCTCAAGAGAATCAGAGCATAGTGCAAGAGCATAGTGCATCAAAAGTATCAAAGCACCATCGGGTTTAAGATTACAACTCGATCCAATAAAAGTTTCAGAAGAACGAGAGTTGTAACTTAACAAAAATAAATTGTTGTATATGGGCAACAAATAGACCCGCTTGAAGACTAACTCAAATTTCTCCCCTTTGTCATCGAATGACCAAAAGGATCGAAACCGAGGACTAACGCCCTCAAGAATTTCAAGTTGAAGAAGGAGCGCCAACGTTGTTGGGGTCGGTTGTTGTAGTAGGACCGCCGCGTGTCGCCCAAGTCTTCATTTTCATGTTGTCGCAGATGAAGAATAGGAGCTGGCCACCAAGGAAGGAACTTTGACCTTCTTGTATTTCTTCGAGGAGGTGCGACAGTCAAATTCTTCCTTGAGTCCCATTGACGCCGTTCTTCCGATCAGTAGACATGTGAAAGAACAGCCCATGCGCTTGAAGGTTTCATGGAGGTAGTAGTGGTTTTTCTTCACCGCATTGTGTGTTGAGGTCATGTTGTGAAGAATTGAACCAAACCGACGCTTGACCCATTTATGATTGCGATCAACCTTCCGATGAAGACCGAGGAGTAACTCACGATCACCATCACCCGGTCGAGCTTGAGGACTTTGCTTGACCGAGGTATTTCGCGAGTCATGTGGCGAGTCATCATCATGGTGGAGTAGGATGTCGCTTGAAACTGTCCATCCAATGGACGAATGCTTCATCGATCACAGCAGTAGCCTTGCCCTTGTCATCACCGAGGTAAATGTCCGCTTGAGGACTTCAATCGGGGCAAGTAGCTGCAAGTGGTTCGAGTATCAGCCTTGTAATTGAGTGAAGACTTTGTCCCGATGAAATTATCCAAGGGGATGGCTTCACTAAAGGTGCAAGCAATTTTCCGAGTCCCATGAAGAAACTAGTTGAGGAACGCCTGTGGTTGAAAAGTTTCTTTGAGAAGTTCTTCACATTTGGTGGGTTTGAGGGTCATTGTTTGAAATGAAAACCCCGAGGCACATACACAATTTTGACGAGGAATTTTCCCCTTGGTTCAAAGGCTTAAGACTTGCTAAGGATTTGAAAGTTCGTCTTTAGATAACGAGACCATCAATGGAGGAAGTTAGACACGGCAATTCTTGGGTTTCCTTGTGTGAGATTTTCAATCCGCCAATACCCATGGTTCCGATTCAGCCTTGATTGATTGAAGAATTGAATGATTCTTCATTACCAAACGCAAAAATTCAAAGCCCGGGTGAAGAACAGAAGGCCCAAAGCCGCAGAACTCCAGTACATGAGGAATATGAGCATGATCAAGACTTTGTCTTTGTTGAAGAGCATTGAGGAATAGAAATTGGCTTGGCGGCAGTCCAAACCCTCTTCCTTATGCGAAAGGAATCATATGGATTATAGTTAGTGAAGAATAGGTGCAAAGAAATCTTCACCTTTGAACTTTTGTTTGCTTGAGAACGGATTCTTTTGCTTGGGCGAGGGGTTCGGGAGTTGCATCACCACCTCGAATCGCGAGCTCAGTTCTTCAGCCGAGGGATTTCTTGTTCCTCAACAGTGTAGTCAAGGATAAGAAAGAGGTTCATCAAGACTAGTGGCTGGAATTTCTTCATGCATGAGCAAGTGGGTTGAGTTTCTTCAGAGTCCATTTGAATTGGGCAGGGATGAGGAATCTTGGAGCGGGGTGAAGAGGGAGTATTGGATGCCGATTCCCAAAAGTCATCATTCATCATGTGGTGCACCCTATATCCACATTCATCTTCACTCTCAACACCACCTCTTTAGCTGTGAACCGAGGCATAGGTGAGGAAATGACTGGGTTGAAGGGATTGGCCCACTTAATTTTTTTCATCAATCTGCTCCGGCGAATGATTTTCTTCATCGATCCGCTTGGGATCAATAATCTTCATCAAAAGGAACAAGGTCCTTTGATGGAATTGAGGAAATTGGAACAACATCAATTGGATTTTCAAAGGAGCTCATTTTCATTTTTTCCGAATCAAGAATTTGACGACTGATGCTTTCCCTTCACAGAGCCGCTCAGGCCTTGGTTTTCACATCGAGGCGATGGAAGAATTGGAGTTGGTTTCCAGGAGGAGCCGAGGAATCAATTTCCTGAACGATGCTGCGATTTTTCGTTTTTCAGCGAACTAGTGGATGCCCCGCAATTTCTTCAGGGCTGAATGGGATCATCAGCCCCGAACTAGATTTTCATCAGATAATTCATCCGGGGCACTTCGCTTTGAGCCGAGGCTCCAGAGGAATTTATTTGGCTAGCAGCAACAGGGAATTTCTTTGTCGATTGAAACTGACCTTGGCCTTGCCAATCAGATAATAAGAATCAAGTTTTTGCCGAGGTCTTGAATTTGCGACCTTGAGAAGTTCCTCGTGTCATTTTGACAACGTTTCTTCGGAACTTCTCCTTTCAATTGAGCCTTCTTGATCTTCTTCCTTTTCAAACTTCCATTTTCTTCACGGAAATGGGTCAACATATGACTTTGTCCAGGGTCGATGAAAATCAGGTAGGGTGTTTGGATCCTGTGCCAGATCAATATAATCGAGGATTTTCCGATCCAACAGAAGGGCACGATGCCTTTGGCTCTAGCGGCCCTTTCTTGGCATCTCCGGATTTCAAGTTCATCATCGGCTTCATCATCGTGCACATGGAATGCAACCTGTTTTTTTGGACTTGCCGAGGACCTCGCCCACGTTGCTTTGGTCTTCAGCAGAGTCGGGCCGATGATGAAATTGGTCCCGAGGAACAAACCCAGAGGCAATCGGAAACCAGCAGTCCTTTGACATGTAGCCGATGCAAGGAACCGAGGATTTGAAGGAGCTTTGAGGACTTTGGTGGAGCTGTAGCAAAGGAGGAATTTCCTTGAGGGCGCCGGAGGAACTTGGCCGTGAGGGCGCTGATGGTGAACACTTGGCTTATGAGCAGGCTTTTTGGCATGGATTTCTCGGTTTGACCGAGGCCCAGAGGTGAGTGGCGAATCCCATTGAATTTCTTCACCCGCCCCTTGGCTTGTCTTCAATTTAGCTTGGCGCAGCCCATTCTTCGAAAGTCCTCACCACGCTTGATGCTTGTGGGATCAGCACTTGGCCGGCCAATGGAGCCTTGGGCATGGAGGATTGAGAGCAATTTCTTCATGTACTTTGGAGTCACATATCGATTCCCTCCATTCCCTTGCCCATCTCCCTCAATCTTCCAATGCGACCTGCGCTTGATTTTTTTTTTGCCAAATTTGCTTCATTAGGTGTGCAATAGTCAGCATAAATTTCTCGGGATCTCAAAAGCAGTCATAACCTCGGTTTTTTCCTCCTTTCCGTGGTTTTTACCGCCCATATTCTTCCTTGAGGAATTTGAACAATTGAGTTCTTCAAGAAGTACAGTTTTCTTCAGGAACGCTGCAAATGAGTTAAGTTGATGAGAACCTAGTGATTCAGAAGACATGAGTACCGGAACAGAGTAAAAAGGGAATTTGGAGAGGTCATATGCCTTGAAAGGTTTTTAAAAGAACAAGTTTTGAGGAATTTGACCGATGGTTTTGAAGGATTTCACTAAGCCTTTTGTCTTAGGTTCCAGAGTTGTACAGATCAAGATCCACACAATTAGGAATCTTGAAGAAAATGATTGCTTAGAAAAAATTCAAGATCATAAATGTGTGAGGTGTTCATATGTGTGAAGATTTGAAGAATAAAACCTTTGAAGATTTTCGAAAGCTTGAGAATCAAAGAGAGTAATAAAAGTAACTTTTAATTACCCAAATGAAGAACACGATTAACTGAGAAGAAGGATGGGAAGTTCGTCAGTTAGATCTTCCTTGCCCTAACTCCCGGGGAGGAAGACAGCACGGCGGGGGAGTGAAGATTCCCCTGTCGGCGTGAGTAACGGCAGAGGTCGAGGCAGGAAGCTTTCCTCACCGGCGAATGGAGAAGGGCGCTTAGGTTTGAGGAGCTCAA
Organism: Aegilops longissima; assembly: GCA_021605205.1. NCBI lineage: Eukaryota > Viridiplantae > Streptophyta > Magnoliopsida > Poales > Poaceae > Aegilops > Aegilops longissima. The sequence continues at coordinate 5,904 of JAHIAM010007752.1, read as the reverse complement.
CGGGAGAGAGAGGTCGAGGGTAAAAGAAGTGAGGATGGGAGAGGGTATTATAGAGGCAAGGAAAATTTCGCCCAAGATTTAGGGACTAACGTGTTCGACCATTCTCCTTCTAAATGTGTCACCCACGATGTAGTGGAGATCGTAATCGTGGGTGAGTAAAATAATGCATCATGGGATGCGGAACGGTTTGAGCGAAAACCAAAATTTGGATAAGATTTTTAAATTGTCGCAATTTCTTCAGACAGGACAGTGAAGATTTTGAACGAGTTTCAAATAGAACGCATGAAGAATTTGTGTAGATTGGGTTGAGTATAGCATAGAGGGGAAGGGTCCATCACATTACTTAAAGAAAAGCACTTGAAGAAATAACTATAAGTGAATGCGAGAGGAATAAACCCATATATATTTTCCAATGAAGAAAAACGACGAAAAGTGAAGATTTTGCAAAGTTGAAGAATTTGAAAACTGAAGAATTTCAAAACGAGGAAAAACTCAAATTGAAGATTTTCAACTTTTGGTGGCGACCACAGATAAGAATGATGATTTTAACCCTGCATAATTGTCGAGGGTTCTAGAATCAAATTCTTCATTAATTTCTTCACACTTAGAGTTTATTCTTCATTGATTGAAGAAAACGTTTTTCATGTGTTGACATCTAAGTCATCAATTTTGCATAAGTGTCGGATGTGTTCCTTTTCAAAGAACCTCAAGATTCTAAGATATTTAGCTCACACCGCAACTTGCAAATCTTTCTCATCCAAGGGCTTAGTGAAGATATCAGCTAGCTGTTCTTCACTTCACATGCTCGATGGAGATGTCGCCTTCAACACATGATCACGAAGAAATGATGACGAATTTGAATGTGCTTTGTCTTCGAAAGTCGAATTTTGGGGAGCAATCTTGATGGCACTCTCATTGTCAGAGAGAGGCAATTTCACGTTGATGCCATAGTCCTGAGAGTTTGCTTCATCCAAAGAATTGAGCAAAAAGGCCAACAGAATGTATTCAGCCCGAGAGACAAAGGATACCAGCTTTCTTTCGAGGACCAAGCACAAAGATCGTCCGAGGAAATGACAAGTCCGGTTGACTTATGTCCACACGATCACCAAAGATAGTCGAGTCTATCCAATGAGATCAAAAGAGAGCCTTGGGGTACCATAATCCTAGTGTTTGTGTGAGCTAGATATCAAGAATATGCTTCACATTATGGTGTGATTCTGTAGCTTGAAATCGGGCCACATGCAAACACTAAGCATTATATCCGCCTAAGACATAAGTACAATAAAGAACCAATCATGGAGCGTATACCGGATCAAGTAATACCATTTTCATCAAGGATAGATGGCCATTGGGCATAGGAATTTTGACGCTTTGCAATCTTGCATAATTTCGTAACATCTTTGAGGTATTTCTCCGAGATATGAATATGCCATTTTTGTTGATTTAATTTGAAGACCTAAGAAGAATTTCAACCTCCCATCATAGACATTTGATATTCTTCACTCATCATATAGGCAAATTCATCACTATAACGTTCAAGAAGCCAAAGATAATATCATCAACATATATTTGGCACACAAAAGTTCACCATCATAAGATTTAGTAAAGAGAGTAGGGTCGAGTGAATGGTGTGAAGCCATTCTTCACAAGAATTCTTCAAGATCATACCAGCCTGGGGCTTGTTTGAGACCATAGAGGGCCTTATTAAGTCTCAAGACTTTGTCGACTTTGGATCTTCAAACCGGGGTTGAGCAACATATACTTCTTCCTCAAGCTTACTATTGAGGAATGCACTTTTCACATCCATTTGATATAAGATAATATCATGATGATTAGCATAAGCAAGTATATGTAATAGCCTCAAGTCTAGCAACAGTGCAAAAGTTTCATCGAAATCAATTCCTTCAACGTGTGTAGCCTTGAGCTACCAATCGTGTTTATTACTTACCACAAGACCATTTTCATCTTGCTTGTTGCGTAGATCCACTTTGTGCCAATGATATTATGCTTGGGATCTGACGCTTGACCAGTTCCACATTGTTGAGCTCGAATCGATGTAATTCTTCTTGCATAGCCTGAATCCACTCGCCCGTAAATGCTTCATCTACCTTAGTGGGCCTCGGATAGAGACAAAAGCATAGTGCCCACAAAAGTTAGATAAATGTGAAGCTTTTGAGCGTGGAGAGGACCCGCGCTCAATGTCATCGATGATCTTCCCTTGCACTTCTTTGCAACGCGAGGATGAGCTGGTTGTCGGAGGAATTTGATCATTTTCCTCAAGACCATTGTCTTCGATTATCTTCAGTGCATCACCGACGTCTTCACAGACAGAATGAATTCTTCAGCAGATTCTTCAAGAGGAATGACATCCTCGCTTTTTGAACTTGATAGAATCCTCAGCTGGTTCATCTAACACGTAGGTAGGTGCTCTTTATGCAGCCATTAGTTTCATCGAATCCACATCTACAAAGGTCAACAATCTTGTGAAGAGCGATGTTGAAGACTCAGAGGTGTGCGTAGTCCTTTCCAGTAACCAAGCATAAAACCTTCATGTGCTTTCGTGCAAATTTAGAATTGTGATGAGGATCTCTAATCCAGCATTTAGCAATCAAGACTTTGAAATAACTTACATTGGGTTTCTTGTCGCGAGGAGTTCATAGGCAGTCTTCTTGAAGAATTTGTGAAGATATACTGTTGATGATGTGGCACGCAGATCAATTGCATCAATCCAAAAACGACTAGGCGCTTTTGTATTCATCAAGCATAGTGCGAGCCATCTCAACAAGAGTTCTGTTCTTGCGCCCACGACGCCCATTTTGCCGAGGAGTATAAGGAGAAGATAACTCATGAGTAATACCAAGTTCATCAAGATAGGCATCAAGACCGAATTTTGAACTCAGGCCCATTGTCACTCCCGATGTGTTTGATCTTCACACCAAAGTTAGTTGAAGCCCTCGAGGAAAATCGCTTGAAGACTTCCTGCACTTGATTTTTGTAAGTAACAATGTGTACCCATGTGTAACGAGAGTAATCATCAACAATAACAAAGCCATATAGAGATGCATCATTAACGACAATGAGTAATGATTGGGACCAAAGAGGTCCATGTGAAGCAATTCAAGGACGAGTAGTGGTCATGATAGTCTTCGCTGGATGCTTGGCCTTGGTCATTTTTCCAGCTTCACAGTTCGCACAAGTGATCCTTGAGGAATTTGACATTTTCAATGCCAATGACATGCTTCTTCTTTGCAAACGCAGTGCAAATTCCTCATGCTCAGCGTGACTAAGTCGCCGATGCCATAGCCAGCTTTCCGAGGCTTTTGCAAGTAGACACACGGCTGGTTGTGGTCCCAGAGAGAAATCAACAATATACAAGTCTCCTCTCCTAAAGCCTTCAAGACTTTGGAATTGTCAGCCCATAATCACAACACAACGATATTTCCAAAGATAACAACCATATCAAGATCACAAAGCATTGAGATCGACATGAGGTTGTATCCTAAGGACTCAACAAGCATGACTTTGTCCATGTGTATGTCCTTAGAGATCGCAACCTTACCAAGACCCAATACCGACTTTTGCCTTTGTCAAGAAAGATGATATGCTTCAGATGTGACGGTGATAAGGAGCATCCATCAATAGATTCTTGTCACCACCATGTGATTTGTACATCCACTATCGAGAACCCACTAAGTGGTTTTGGGTTGATCATCCCGCAGATGAATTAGTATAACTTACGATCTCATATACTTCATCGTGAAGAATATGATATCAAGTTCATCGATGAATTTCATCACCAAGATAATGAGATAAGCAAGATGAGGACGTGAAATGAAAGTTCATTTCATCATGATTAGCCTGGCCCTTTCGCAATTTTGTCGTCCTCAAAGAAATTCTTCAGACGTTAAGGCACGCCTCGAGACCTGACCCTCGCAGAAGAGATTAGTTCTTTTTCTTCACCACCCACATCTCAAGGGGTGGCAAAGAGTTCATCACTCAAAGCACCATACGAGAATGGTGGCATAGAAGCCAAACCATTTCGCTTCACATAAGAGGGGTTAGGGTAAGCATATGAATAAGCAGAGAAATTCTTCGAGGACTTATGAACATATTGGTTTGAAGAATAATGCACATATTCATAGCCCTTAGCTCTACCCTCAAATGAGTTGTTAGCACGATGATAATCATATGAGGACTTTGATCCTTTTGAGGAATTTGATCCACGTGGAGGAATTTGGTCCAGATGAGGACTTGGATCCATATGAAGAATTTGGTCTGGGGTTCCTATTCTTCAGTGTGGTGTCATGAGGACATTCACCAAGACTTTCAAGGCACTTCTTGGGAACCCAGATTTTCTTCATAGGGGAACCGCTCTCGCAGCTTAGTGCCAACATATCTAGCAAATACTTCACCATTCTGATTTTTGAACAGTTTATAGTTGAGTCAAATGACTCATCGTAAGAATGAGGAGATTCGCATGTAAAGCCAGATAAGTTAGATGGATCAATTGAGGTCCTTTGCAGAACCCATGAGGTTTTGGGATACCGCTCAAAGCTTCCAATATGTTCCATCAGCATTGAGTTTCCTCTCAAAGGCAATAACCTCTTTCCTAGGGTTCCTGTTGAGGATCTGCTTTTAAGCACATCACAAAGAGTCTCGATGCCCTTTGAGGCTTTTGTACATGCCTGTCATGTATATTCCTTCAGCCCTCGCATCGTCACTGATACTAGCAATGTCCTCGATGAGGAATTAGTGATAGCAGGCAGGGTGAAGAATTTGTAACATTGAAGCATTTGAACATTCGTGAAGAATTAGCAGATTCACGCTCAATGCACTTTAAGCATGGAGGAACAAATTCTTCTCGAGAAGTGCTGATTTGTTGAGCAAGTAATGAATCGCGCCCTTCAAGATCTTCATAACTCACTCTTAGCTTTCAAGATCTTGCTTTTTGAAGAAATTCATAAGAAAGTTTCTCATGATCGATAAGAGAGTGTTATGATGACTTGAAGGTTATCAAACCTAGACTCAAGTCTCAAGATTTTCACAGGCTTTAGTGCAATCCATTTCTTCACCTAAATATCATCACTCTTACCTAACATGTTTTGAACCTTTCCAAGGCATGTTGTTGTTTGTGGCAATGCAAACAAGTTTGGTATAGCTAGGTTCAATATCATCATCGATCCATCATCATCGATCACATTCACTAAATTCAGATGAGGAACATTCGGTTACCTCGACACCCTTTGCCATGAGACATGATGTCAAGATGATGATTCGGGTTCAAAGTCATCGCTTTGAGAGATTCTGAAGTCCTCAAACCAAGGATCATGACGGGTTCGATGACCTTCATAGACGCCGGAGATTCGTCCCAAATAAGCTTCAGATTGCAAAGATGCATAATGCCTGAATTCATCTCTAGATAGGCAGAAAGATGATATCCTTCGCCATGATATCAAGACGAGTGTACTTATGAATATCATCCGTGTTCGCCGCTTTGCAAAGATCAGTGAGACCAATTTCTGACGGTCCACAGCTCGCTGTCCATTGCCATGAGGCGCTCTCATCATGGCCTTCCACTTGGGATAATCGTGACCGCCAAAGATAGGGCATGTCACTTTCTTCATACCGCGGCGAATAACTAAAACCTGTGGTTAAACTAAAATCACACGTAACAAGGGAGTACCTTGCTCGATACCAATTGAAAGTGCGTATATAGACTAGAGGGGGGTGAATAGGCGATTTTTATGAATTCTTCACGAGGAATTTGCCGTGAGGAAATTCCTTAGCTAAGAACTACTTGCAGGAATAAGTACTAGAAGTAAGCATAAGTATACACGATGGTCATCATGATGAAATGAAGACTAGCACAGTAAGCAATCACAGGATAACACAAGATGAAGACAA